>SRLM01002509.1:0-58100 GCA_015708895.1 Populus ilicifolia | reverse complement strand
TCAATTAAAAGCTTTATATATATATATATATATATATATATATATAAGCTCTTCTTTTTTGTAATAAAAATGGTAGTTAAGAGAGCTGCTATGCCGGGGAAGGAGCAATTTGGGTATGGCGCCTCCCCGAACTTGAGTCACTGAAGATCCAGTGACATGATGTAAAGCCGACTTCTGGTCGCAAGTCCTTTCAATTTATGCCATGCTTGACGTGACCACAAATAAACCTAAAGATTATAATTTAATCATATTCATATCGATTCCGTTTACATTAATCTTGTCGCGTTATACAACAGTTTTCTGATCTTTCAATTCACCTTACTTTTCAGCTTCGGATCCTCTAAACTACAGTATATAAAAATAGAAAAGGGGAAAAGGGCCAACATGTATATAGGCTTTTTTTTTTGTCACATCCAATTAATGTTTCATGTACCAATTCAGATAACATGCATGCATATAAAATTGAAAAAGCCTCACGCACTACTGGTATAACATTGTGAAATACAATAAGAAATATTAGCAAAAAAAATATCCATAATAAATTATGGTTATATTTTTTTTTGACAAAAAACAATGTTATTTTTGCAGGTATTTACAAATAAAATGTTTTTATAGGTGAATATAGAAATAATTATAATTAAAAATCATAAAATAAAAAATAATGTGTAAGTATTACATATTAAATTACTTATGAAATACAACCATTGCTAATTTTAATAAGTAATGTTTAAGTTATAATTTGTTAGACAACTCCTTTCTTTTTCTTCCTTATTTCTTTTTGTTTTTTTAGTAGAAAACAACACTTGTATCCCCTTTCATGTTGTCACTAATCAAGTTACCATCATCACAAATTCGGCCACTCTAATAAAAATTTATTATATGAATGCATGATTTGTACATGTTAAGGTTTTTTTAAGATTTTAAAAAATTATGTTTGTTTATCACTTGATGAAATTGACTTTGATTGTGTAATTTAGATATTTTATAATAAAATAAATAATGGGTTTTTTAATTGGTAAATTTCACATTTTGTTAATTTTATTGTTAAGTTGAAAATTTAGATAAATTTGAAAGAATTTGAATTTTTTAGAGAGAATTTATAATCATTAAAGGGTATGATTAAAATAGATTGAACAATTTTTAATTCAACCAATGATCACTAATTAACTAGTACCAATGATTTGTTATGATGCATGTAGTAGGTGTATAAATAAGAAGTTTCTCAATCTAGATGTTGTTATGATGCATCTTGTACAAAAAAAGTTCATAAAAAAAATACTTCTGTTAGTTTACACATGAAAAACTCTATATTCCTTAAAAGATTATGGTGGAAAGGATGGTTAAGTCAACTTCTAGTTCTAGCATCGTGTATGAAGTTGTCAATGATAATATTAATTATTATAAGAGCATGCTTATGGATGCAATAAGAATGAATAAGAGTTATGTTGGTAAATGTTCAAATTGTAGATAAAGAACTAAATGCAAATGCAATTATGTTTTTTGAACTCTTAAAAGATTTTGACAAATCATTATAGATTGGGTGCGCAAATCATAATAAATTATTGGTTGTTGTATATGTGTTCACCATCAAGTCAGACCATGAGTTGAGTGAGGCTAATTACCACAAAATCATTTAATGGATGATAAGCATTTTACCTAAAAAAATAAGCTGAAAGAGAACTTTTATACTATTAAACTCATGATGAAATCTCTTGGCTTAGGACACCAAAAAATCAACATATGTCTAAACTTCTACATGTTTTACCACCTCCAAAATGCAAATTTGATTAAGTGCAAAACATATGAGCATGCTTGGTATAAACCTAGAATTGATAGAGGAATGAATCTTGTTACACATAGAAAATTAAGATGTTTTTGAATCATTTCAAGATTATAAAGGTTATTCATGTCTATACAGATTATTGAGCATATGACATGACATTATTTATACAATTCAATAGATAGAGTTATGAAACACCTTTTTGATGGTGAAACTTAGAAGCATTTTAATAGGTTGTATCCTTGGTTTTTAAAAGAACAGTAAAACATGTTAAGTTATGTACAAACAAGTTTAATCCATTCAGGTTATTTACTGTATCATAATTTTAGTGACTGATGAAACTTACAATTCAAAACTTTCCACCAAGGATATGTATAAGGACATAGTTCATGTTCTTATCTATAGTTATACCTGGTTGTAATAGTCTTGGTAGGAGTTTAGATGTTTGTGTTCAACTATTGATTGATGAGTTGAATCAACTAATGTCATTCAAGACTTTGATATATGGTGTATAAAAAAAATAAAATCTTCAAATGAAGAAAGCTTTGATATGGACTATCAATGATTTTTCTACATATGAGATGATTTTTTGTTGGAGCATGCATGAAAAATTAGCATATTTATATTGTATAGAATATAGCAAGGCCTTTACCTTAAAAAATTATGGTAAAACATCTTTTTTTACTGCCATGAGAGATTCTTGCTAATTAATCGTAAGTACAAAAAGAATAAAAAAATTTCTTTATAGGTAGAGTAGAAAGGGATGTTGCATCACCAGTATATCGAGTGAAGAATTGTATGATATGGTCTCGTAGTATGAGGATATTATGTTTGGTTTTTAATTAGATAAAAATAAGTTTTTTAGTTTTAGTATGACCCACAAACGGATAAAATAAGTATTTTCTTAAATTTTCTTATTGGAGGACTAATCTCCTCCGACATAATATATGTGTAATGCATATAAAAAAGAATGTGTTTGAATTGTTTTATAATATGGTGATGGACATGAAAAGAAAAAACAAAGAAAAACATGAAGGCTAGAATGAATATATATTAGTTTTGTCATCATAAGAATATAGAGTTAGTTCATACTAGGACACAAGTCGCAAAGCTCAAAGTAATATTTGTTTTAGACAAGAATGCATAATTACTTGTTTATCAATGACTTAAGATTTTATATTTTTCTCATGGATATACTTCAAACATATCTAGATCAGTGAATTAAGAGTAACTGTAAGAAGGAGGCAAATTATATAGAATGAAAAGTCATGACTGCCACATGTTTATATAAATACTCATTCCATTTACTTACCAAAATTTATTAACAAAAGGTATATGGGATGTACCAATGGATATTAGTTATTTTTTAGAGATATATGCTCAAGTAAGTTACATACCCAACATATGAAAAAAACTTGAAACAAATATTATCCAAACAATCTGCAAACTTGAGATAACATTCCTTCCATTATTTTTTGATTCAATAGATCATTTACCCATACATTTATCATATAAGACAAAAGTCAAAGGCCTTATATAGCATAGATAGATGTATCCACTTAAGAAGTTAGGGATAATACATGTATCCTAATTAAATTTCTATTGTCTTTATATTTTTAATTTAAAGTATTCATTTAATTCCATATAAATACGTGTTTAACCTTAAAAAAAATTAAAAACAAGATATATATTGAGGTTTCAATATATGATAATTATATTATTAAAGAGATCTTAACATTTATTTCATATTATTTTGAGCTTCATTTAAAAATAAAAATCAATCATGTTTCAAAATATAATGGCAGTGGGGAAAATGCCTTCAAGTGAGGTATTCAATATTTTTTCATCTCAAACGACCTTTATCAAAAAATACAATGAGGGAAGATACTTGACATAAATCAAATTTAGATATACATATAATTATGTGCTATTTAACTACAATTAAGTGATGCCTTTTATTTAGTAGGCGTGATACTAATATGATGTTATTTTTAAACAATGTTTTTTCTCTTATAAATCATTAATTGATAGATTGAATAATTTATCGTAGGAAATATCATCAATTTTTATTAAGTTAAAATTCAAATATGTCTGAATCCCATTTTTTCCAATTACAAGATGAATAATATGCCATATGGTCAAAACATATTTAAACAATCCTTAATAATTCTCAACTTTTGTAATACTTAATTTCATTATATCTTTCTTTTTATTTATTAATGATTGTAATCTTGTATTAAGATTGTCAAATGAATGGAATGCTAGTGGTAATTTGAATTTACAATGTTTAAGGTTTGAAAGAAAGGTCAGATGCTATACCAGGATATTTCATCAACAAATATATTTTTCATATTGAAAAATATAATCAAGGTAAAAAGACCTATAATAATGAAGTTTATGTTAAGGATCAACTTCTAATATATTTAAAGTTGATTAATATAGGCAGTTAGATGAGGTGATTGAATTATAATATCATAGCAAGTAGAATAAAAATTTTTTATTCAAATATTATTAATATGATACCATTAATAAAGGAATAGATCCCCACTATAGTTTGGTCAAAATTAATACAAAGCTACACTTTATAATATCAATGGCATCTTTATTTTTGTCAAGCAATTCCATCAAATTTATGACATATACATTCATTCCTTTATAAAAGATCTTTCTAGAGGTGATTGATTATCTATAGTGAAAACCAAACCAAAGATTTGTGTTCAATTTGTTTAGGACGGGAATAATAAAATAGCGGGAGACATGCCTTTTAACTTAATAAGTTAGTTGATGTATATTGAGTTACTTCATCTATCAACTTAGAAGAAAATTCAATTTTTCATGTAGCTGAAAATATTTTTGTTGATCTGAACGTTGAGTTAAATGATTTATTAAAAACCAATAGACATATATAATTTGATGAAAATGATGATATTGTCAACCTTTAATTCAACCAAGAATATTATGATGGGCAAGTGAGGTTCTAGCCCAGCGGTGGGAGGGGCTTGTCCCCTTTCTCAGCACATGGGTTCGAACCTTACCATGCACGTCTATCACCCCCGCGGTGCCTTACCTGTTCACTGGGCTTGCAGGATGTTCAGTGAACCGTGTGGATTAGTCGTGGTGCGCGTAAGCTGGCCCGGACACCACACGTAAATAAAAAAAAAAGAATATTATGATGGACATAACAATGATAAAATTGAAGAAGAAAAAAAATTCTAATTAAAAAGATTTTGAACTGATTTTTAATGTACACTATCAATGTGTAATGAAATTGACTTTAATGTAATCTTTCAGTTTGTTCATTTACGATGAACTATTGTTAACACTAATGAAGCATTATTATTGTGAATTTATTATATTATTATTGAACATAAATGAAGTTATTGTGTTGTGATTTTACTATATTTATGATTAGATAGATAGGAAATATTGCTAACACTAGGGATAAATAATTTTTTTTATTTTAATGAAATTACTGATGAAATATAAGATACCAATATTATTAACACTAATAAAATTCTAGAGAGTTGGGAAAATGTTTTAGGACTTTGCCACTGATAGTTATAAATAAAATTATCAATAGACTAAGTCCCTCAAAAAGTTTAAGTGAGTTGGAAAAATATTATAAGACTCTCTCTCTCTCTCTCTCTCTCTCTGTTTTTGCAACTAAGTCTCCTCCTACAGCTTCTATCCACTAAATAAATTGTATTTAATAATATTTTTAAAATTAATAATAAAAAATTAATTTTTTATTTTAGTTTTATTCTTTTTAATTTTTTTAAAATATTAAATACAATACTGATAAAATTACTGATGAAATGTTTATAACAAAAGGAATGACTAACGGAGTAAGTCCCTTGGAGAGTTCTAGTGTGTTGGAAAAAAATACAGTGTTGCCATCAATAACGCTACTAGAAAAATACAAATAGAAATACTGAAAAAATATTTTTGTTGATAAATTGCAATAAATTTTATCAACATAAATATTCTTTTGATATATACTGAGGGAATTATAGTGGAAGAAAAAAATTAAAATAAAGCTAAAAAGTACAATGACGTATAATTTATATTGACAGAATTACTGACAATATTAATATCGTGAATAAAATCTATCTGTAAAATCATTGGTAAACTATTCACTTTTTATTGGTACTATTTATCACATCAATTGCAAAAGGAACCACCGATAGATTAATTTTGTTGCTATTTTTGAAAGAGCCTTGAAATTGTTCACTTCTTAATTGCACTGTTAATTACTGTTTTTTATAGACAAAATCATTGATGTCTTATTTGACGGGTTTTTTTTTGGAATTTTTTGATGAAATTAAAAATTTAAATTTAATATTACAAACATAATCACCGATGGATTGAAAAATCATCGGTGATATTTAACGGTTTCTGAAATATTTTTATTAAATTAAAAATTAAAAATTAAAAATTAAAAATAAATATTCCAGACACTAATGAAAAGATTAAAAATATTAATATTTAATTCTTTGTTGGTAAATTTATCAGTAAAATGCCCTAATAAAAGACTAAAATCTCTTATTTCACAATAAATGTCTCTTCTTCTTCTTCTTTCTTCCCGTTATGTGAAAACCACCAATATCCTCTCTTTTTCTCTCTCTTTTCTCTCCTCTCCTCAACTCCATTTATTCTCCTCCACGATGAGGTTTGTCTTCTCCTCTCTCTCTCTCTCTCTTATCTTCTCAATTGTTTTCAATGAACATACTTTGATAATTTTATTTTTTTTTCACTTTTCAGCTTCACTTTCAACTAAATTCAGGTAAGATTTTTCTCCTTTTTTGTATTTATGTTTTACATTATATTTATTTTTTATTTTATTTTTAAATTTTTATGTTTTTAATAATTATATAAATGTTGTTGTATGATTTTTTTTCTAGATGAGATCAACTTTGTTTGATTTAGTTTCTTAATTTTGTTGTTTAATTTCAATTAAATTATTTTATTTGTTGCTAGATTATGATTCTAAAATAGGTCTTCTTAGGTGTTTATTTTTTTGTATTATTTATTTGTTGCAAATTTATTTGACTTGATTTTTTTTCCAAGCAACTCACTTCTTAAGTATTATGAAGTGTTGAATTATATTAACTTAATTATTTTCCATTTATGTTAAATAGATTTATTTTTAAAAAATAATTTTAAATAATTACATATAGAATTGCATATGATAATTTGCTTGGTTATATGACAAGCTTCTCGACGGAAATACTGACAGAATAAAATGGGTAAATATTTTTTGGTACGTTTTTTCTGTTAGTAAATCCATTGATAATAATATTTTTTGTATTACCATCAAATAAAAAATTATCGACAAGAGTTTTACCAACAGAGTATTTCTATTCATGATCTCGTTGATAAATTAATTGTTGATGCAATGATAGTATAAATTTTGATATAAAATTTTATCAGTAAATATAAGAATTTTAGTAGTGCAATTACAAACAAAATTAAAGATAAATTAAGTCCACCAAAAAGTTCAAGAGTATGGGAAAATAATTTATAGTACTTGCCACTATTAGATGTAATTATCCAATGCTTTAATTTCTTTGGTAATATGTATATGATCATCGATGGAATTACCAATGGTTTACATATTGGTAATATGCCACAATCACCAATTGATTTACTGATGTAACAATACAAGCCCATAAAGGTTTTTTGTTTAGCACACTTTTGCTATTTATAAATCTATCTATGATTATATTACTGATGAAATTACTGACAAAATATAAATTACTGACAATATTATTCTGTGTCATTCCATTGATCATTACTAGAAATTCAATTAACACTAGCAAAATTATAGACGGAATAATTCTATCGGTAAATTATGATGATAATTATCGATAGACACCATTCTTTCTATAAGTCAATCAATATGTATCGACGGAATTACAAACATAATATTCAAAATTAATAAAAAGATGGTTCATTGACGTAAAAAATTTTGCATGTGATTTTACTGATAGAATCACCTAAAAATTTAAACCAAAATCTCTATACAATGACGTGATCAATTCACCATCAGAATTGTTGATGGCATCACCAATAAAATAAGTATGTCAATTATTCCCTTAAGAAAAGTTAATATATCACCACTTTGGCCACCTTGTCCTCCATTATTTCTTATTTTCTTTCCCATCCTTGCTCTCTCCTCGCCTCCCTTCCCAAACCGTAAACAACCACCTTCTTAAAAAAAATTCTCCCTTCTCCACACAAGTCATATTTCTTAAAGTTTTATAGTCAAAACATCCGTGTTCTGATTTATTATGGATTTTATTATTTTTTTATAAGTAAATTTATCTTATTTTTTATTTTAATAGTTAAATATTAATTTTATTGTTTTTTTAGTACATGTATTTTGCTAGTATATGTACATGTTTATTGTTATTTCTCAAACAAACTTGTAGTGTGTATGTATAATTTTATACTTGTTATGGCTGGTTTTAGATTTTATAAAATTATATTTGTTTGTAAATTGTTCAAACTTTGTTGAATTACCAAAAATGTGTTATGGTGAAATAATTAATAGCTTGTTTAACGGGTCCATTTTAATTTTTATCAATGCCATTATAAGTTTGTAATTTCTATAAATGTATATGTAAAGATTTGTATGGATATTGATAATTGGTAATTAATATTTATGAGAGTTGTAATTAGCTTGTTGGATAAACTCGAGGTAAACCAATATTTTTGGAAATTTATTTGCTGAACATAATTAATTAATTAATACATGTTGTTTTTGTAATTTTATAGAGGTTCGATAAAATTCATGAATGATTATTCATGGATGTATCAAGATTCTCCCTAAGGATTGCAGATGATGAATTATAGTAATGGTGTTTAAGATTTTATTAATTTCACAATATTTATTCCTAAAATTTTTACCATAAGTGGTATTAAGTGTCCATGTAAGAAATATGAAAATAAAAAGTATCTGCATCTAAATGTTATAACAATACATCTTCTACACAAAGGGTTTAAGTAAAATTACTTATGTTGGTATACATACAGAGAAGTATTTGTTTGTAATAAGAGCATGAGAGAAAAGGTGATTGGGTCTCCTTTTAGTGCTAGTGACGTGTATGGAGTTACAAATAACAACAATAATCCTTACAAGAATGTGGTTATGGATACAATGAGAATAAATCAAGGTTATATCAATCAATGTCCAATCATAAAAGAGGAACTTAATACAGATGTAACTAGGTTTTTTGTTCTATTGAAAGATTCTGACAAATCATTATGGGATGGCTATATGAACCGTAATGAATTATTGGTCATACCATAGATATTCACCATCAAGTCAAATCACGGGTTGAGTGAGATTGGGTATGACAAAATTATCAAATGGATAAGAAGCATTTTACTTGAAAGGAATAAGTTTAAAGAGAACTTATATGCTGCAAGGTCTATGATGAAACCCCTTGGTTTAGGATACTAGAAAATTAACATATGTCATAACTTTGTATGTTATACTACCTTAAAAATACTAAGTTGACTAAGTACACGACATGTGGGCATTCCTGTTACAAAACCAGAGCTGGCAGGAAAAAGACTCTCATGTCTTATAAAAAATTCAGATGCTTCCTAATAACATTAAGATTATAAAGGTTATTCATATCACCAAGGACTACTGAGGACATGATATAGCACCAATCACAAGAGGCATTTGATGGAGTGATGGTGCATCTTTCTAATGAAAAAAATATGAAAACACTTTAATAATGTACATCCTTAATTTTCAGTTAAATTAAAACGTGTATCTTGGATTATATATAGATGGATTCAACCCATTCGGCTCATTTAATGCTCTAATTTTTGTTGGCTAGTCATTCTCATGATTTATAACTTGTCATCGGGGATGTGTATAAGGTTAGAGTTCATGTTTTTATCTATTATCATCATAGTTTGATTAGCCTGATCCAAAATATAAATGTTTATCTTCAACCATTAATTGATAAGTTGACGCAATTATAGTTCTCCATAGCTTTGACTTATGATTTATCAAGGAAACATAATTTTTTTATGAGAATGGCTTTGATGTGGACTATCAATAATTTTTTAGCTTATGGAATGGTTTCAAGTTGGAGTATGTATAAAAAATTAGCTTGTATATACTGCATGGAAAATAGCTAGGCATTCAAGCTAATAAATGGAGGTAAAGTTTTTTTTTTTTACTGTCATCTTTTTTTTATGCCATTAAATCATAAATACAGAAAAAAAATAATTTTAGCATAGTTGAAAAGGATATTGCACCCTCATGTCTTTCTAATGAATAATTGCATGATGTTGTATCAAAGTATAATGACATCATGTTGGTCTCTAATTAGGTAAGCAGAAGTTTTCTAGTTTTAGTTTGACCTCTAATTAGGTAAATCAAAGTATCTTTTGGGAGCTTTCTTATCGGAAGACCAATCTCCTCCACTATAATCTTGACGTCATGCACATAAAAAGGAATATGTTTGAGAACATTCTCAATACCATCATGGATGTGAATAGAAAGACAAAGAACAATATCAAGACTAGATTAGAAATAACTTTATTTTGTAACTATAAAATTATAGAGTTGGTTTATGAAGGGTCACGACTCGTAAAACCAAGAGCAAGTTTCATGCTAGAAAAAAAATACACAACTATTAATCTATAAATGACTTAAGAGTATGTATTTTCCCGATGCACATACCTCGAACATTTTAAGGTTGGTTAATATGGTGGAATACAAATTATTTGGAATGAAAAGTTATAACAGCCACATGTTTATGCAAACACTAATTTCATTAGCTTATTGTGATTTATTACCAAAAAGGATATGGGACGCTCTTACAGAGATCAATTATTTTTTTAGAGATATATGTTTTAGCAAGCTAAATGTTGATCATATTGAAAGGCTTGAAACAAATATTATCAAGATACTATGCAAATTTGAGATGATATTCCTTCTATTATTTTTTGACTCAATTGAGCATCTTCTCATACCCTTTTGAGATAAAAGTTGGAGGACTAGTCTAGTATAAATGGATGTATCCATTCAAATAGTTAGATATTATAGTTGTAATGTAATTCATATATAAAAGTATTTTCTTTGCTTTTTTAATTGAAAATGTTTGATTAATTCAATGCAAGTACTTGTTCAATCTAAAAAAAACAAGGTTACGAACAAGATGGATGTTGAGGCTTCAATATATGAGGCCTATATTATTAAAAAGATTTCAATATTTATCTTGTACTATTTTGAACCTCATATGAGAATGAGAATCAATCACGTTTCATGGTGTGATGATAGAAATAAAGTGTCTTCTATTGGAAAATTGTCAATATTCTCCAATCATGGATAACCTACACTTAAAAATATCATAAAAAGAGGATACTTGTTAAAAATAAAGTTCAGATAACAAGCATATAATTATGTTTTTTTTTAACTATGATGAGCTAAGACTTTTTATTCAGTAAGTATATATATGTGTACTACTAATTAAACTTTGTTAATAATATCCTATTTATATATTGTAATATCATAAACTCATTATCACTTATAGACAAAATTAACAATATTTGATGTCCAATAACTCACAACTAATCAAATTCCAAGTCTTTCAATTTCAAGATGAACAATTTATAGGTGGTTCAAAACACATGCAAGTATTATCACAAACTCATTATCACTTGCAAAATTACTATATGCATGTCATTATGAGATTCTCATTCACTATTCATTGATATGCATTACATACAAGGTTTATCAAATATGAAGGAGTTCTGCTAAGTCATTATCTTTACTAAACATGGGCTTGAAAGAAAAGTTAAATGCTATAACGAGCATTTTATCAATGGTTATATGTTCCATATTGAGAATACGGGCATGAAAAAAGCAACAACAACAGTGTTTGTGTTAAAGGATCGACTAGTAGTAAGTTAAAAGTTGACTATTATGGTATATTAGAAGAGTTCGTTGAACTGCAATATCATAGCGAGCGGAATAGGGTGTCTTTATTCAAATGCTATTAGTATGACACCACTAAAAGATGAATCGGAGTTAATCATCACTATGATCTAGTCAAAATCAACTCAAAAGCTAAACTTTACAATGTAAACGATGTCTCTATTTTCATAAAGCAATGTCAACAAGTTTATTACATATGCACAGTTCTTTTAGAAAGAATAGATCAAGAGTTGATTGGTTATCTATTTTTTTTTAAAGAAAACCAAGAGGTTGCATCGAGGTTGTTCAAGATAAAAATGAAGACATAAGTGTGTGAGATGAAGTCTTTTAAGCTAGTGAGTTGGTTGAATCATATCGAGCTGTTCCTTCGATTGACTTGAAAGAAAATTCAATTTTTTATGTTTTTTATGATAGTATTATTGATGTTGATGTAGAGGAGTTGAATGTTGTTTTGAGCTCTAGCGGACAAACAAATATCGATGAAGAAAATGATGATATCCATATTGAAGATTATGGTGAAGGTGATGACTATTCAATTAGCGATGACAAAGAACAAAATTATGACTAATTATTAGAATGAAGCAATGAGTAAAGCAATTTTTTCATGTAATATATATTATAAATGATATTTTGTAACACAAATTATTTATTTTATAAGTGTGAACTATTGTTATTGTTTTGTGTAATGGACAGTTTGTAATTTAAGTGTTTGCAGAAAGGTAAATAGGCAATACAAACATAATCTTTCATGCATAGAGCACAATCACATACATCCATACCGACAGATTACACATCCATCGACATTTTACAAAGTTTTGCAAAATATTTACTATAAATGCTACAATCACCAACTTTACCAATGAATTAAGTCTGTTGGCATTTCACATAGAGTTGCATAATATTTACTAGAAATGCTACCATAACAAATGACTTTATAGACATATGTAGTCTGTTGGCATTCATTAGCAGTTTATAATTACCGATAAATTTATGGACAGACAGTGCAAATTCCAAATGGTGGGTATTAAATGAATCTCTGATTGCATGTTGTTGCTGACATAATTATTGACAATCTACAACAAATATAGATTAAAAATTAATGTGTGAAATTCAAAATTTATTGATGGATTTTCAAAACATCACCAACATAATAATTAAAAATTATATTATTTAAATTGCTGGTTAGCAATTTCATTAGTAAACTTGTGCCATAAATCTCAGCAACTACCCCTTCAGTTCATTTCTTCATATCCTTTCTTTCACAACTCTCATTTTTGGTTTTTTTCCCCTTTTATTTGCTTCAAATATCTTGTTTTTTTGCTTGCAATCTTTAATTATATCTTTAACAAATTAAAAGGTATGTATTTCCTCTACTTCATTTGCTTTAAGATTTTATTTTTTTATTTGTTCTTTGTTTTAGCTATTTTTATTTTCGTTAGATTTTTTGTTTTGTTGTATTTTTATAATGTAGATGCATTCTTGAAATATACATATTATTAAGGTAAGCATTTTTCATTTCTAAAGTCTATAGTTTTTTTTCTCAATTTGTTCAATATATTTTGTTGTTTGTATTACCATAATAATTGAATACTTTATTGAATTGTAATTCTTATTTTTGAATTTACCTTATAATAATTGAATATATATAAATAAATTTAAATTATTTTATCATAACTTTACTATATTATTGCATGATATGTGTTTAAGTACTTTCATTAATTTTAATTTCTATTGTTGAATTTACCTTGTAATTAGTAAATGAATATTGACACGACGAAAAGATTTATGTCTTCTCCCAAATGCAGGAGTGTAGAAGTAATAAATAACCTAGTAAGACTGGAGTCGAACCACAGGGAGGATATTGTACAAATTATAAATAACAACAATACAACAACAACAACAACAATAATAATAGCAATAATAATAACAATAATAATAACAATAGTAGTAGTAGTAGTAGTAGTAGTAATAATAATAATAATACTAATAATAACAATAATAACAATAATAAAGAAGAAGAAGATGAGAACTTTGAGATGAAATATTAAAGTAAGGATTATACAATGATAATAACAAATGTCAAGGTTAGAGGTTCCACTAATGGTATGTCAAAGAAATATAGTATAAACTCTTATTATTCAATTGAAAACCACACACAAAGGAGGTTCCAATCATATTATAAATTGTTAACATGATTACATTAGTTATCTTATTCAATTAATGCTAATACTTGTAAATTTCATCAAGCATTCATGATTATAACTTATGTTAACAACAAATCAAGTTCCTTTCATAGCTCAGGTGTCGGTTATACCATACAGTATGGGCTATGAAAGTGCCAAGCATTTGTTGTACCAATTGTTATACAACATAAATCAAGATTAGTCATTTAACAAGCAAAGTGTTAAAGAGTGAACAAAATAACAAATATAAAACATGTTAGTATTAAACATTAAAGTCCATATTAAGTTTATACCATACTTATTCTTACACCATTAATGTAACCTTTTTCACCTTGATATAATTAACTTAGCTAGACATAATGAAAAAAAGAAAAATAGATAAACAAAATAAGAACATAAATAAGATAAGAGTTAACAAAGCAAAGGAAAGGAAACGAAAGGCATAAACTTGATATTAATGAAAACAAAGCATAAAGAATACAAAGAGAGAAAACAAGAGCATGATCTTGATCTGGACACTAAGATGCCTAAATGCATGACAAATGCCTCCTTTTATAAGCCAAAATTGGGAACTATTGATTTGATGACTAATTGATGAGCAGATGACCAACCCTTGACTTGGTGACAATCCTTATCTTCTTTTGTCTGCCCAAAATGTCATTGATGACGTCAAAATTAGAGCCACTTAAAAACATGAAAGTTCTAGAAAATTGTCTCAGCTTTCTTGTGTAAAACATTCAGCTCATTTTGACTTCTAGAACTCCAGATATGGCCAAAATACTGAACAGTGCTCGGGCTGGAGGACAGATTCGGGCTTCTTTATTGTTGCAACAATTTGAACTTGAAAATAGCCTTTTTAGATCTTGGGCTCCTATGAAAGTTGTAAGCCTAATGTCTTACATTTTCCATCCATATAAAGTAGACCTAAATCTGAGATCTATAGCTCTAGATATGACCCAATTACCAAATAGTGTTCCGATTTAGATTGCACCGACATCTCTTTTCTAAGTTTAATCATCTCTTTGCCTTTGCAATTGAAGTTATTAAAGTCATCAATCAAACCTTCCATTTATGTGATAGGCCTGCATTTAAAATTAACATTTACCACAAATTAAAGGTATCTTATATTATTAGATAAATTATTATAAAATGTACTTTAGTTAAGGAGTTATTGATACTTCAAGTGCAAAATGATGATATAAAACCATGATAAAAATGCACTTTTGAGTACTAATCGAATATATAGGAATAAATTTAATTGTTTTATCTCAATTTTACTTTACGATTGCATGATATTTGTTTAATTATTTCCATTAATTTTAATTGTTATTTGTATAGATGTTAGGTCATATACATGATTTTTGAATAGGGTTAATTGGTTGTTGCTATTGTTAATATTTGCAGTTTGAAAATTTTAGGTAGTCTCTAGTATAGAGAAAGTGTTATCAAATTTTTTTTAACGATCAAATTTAATTATGTAATTATTCGTATAAAATTATATAGACGTGTAGAACAAAATCAATAGCTTGTTACTCACATAACGTCATAGTTAATTCTTCTAATTGTGAGGATAATATGTCCTTAAGTACCAATCAAGAAGAGGTACCTGTGCCGTCTACAGATGTTGCCTCTTCCAGCGCAGTTCAACAGGGTAGAGGAGGTGTGCCTTCACAGTGGAATCAATTCATTCGCAAGTATAAGGCACAACGAAAGGACAACATTTCAATATAATTTTGTTTTTATTTTACTTTTTGAATTATAACATAATTTATGAATAACCAATCAATATTCATTAATTTAATTTATATTCAGGTTCACAAACATTAAAACCATTCAAGTAATATCATCGGTATTTAAATCATCGATGAAGATTCTATTATTTTAATGGAGTTACGTATCTAGACATCCTGAATAAATACCAAATATTGATGCATGGTTTGACAAATTTAAGATTGGTTGTAATTTATAATTTCTAACTTATTTTTATTAAATTCTTAATGTAATTGTAAATAAATTATTATTTTTATTTTAAATAAATTACTTATACACAACATAAATTAAATTAGGACTGCGTGCGTGATAATGTTGTGAGGAAGGTGTGGAAAAGTCACGCAGCAACTAAGTAACATCGAAAATAATACAATAATGTTAAAAGAAATTATGTTTTAAAATCGAATTTTTCACTATGAAAGCAGGCTATGTTATTTTTGGTATGATACACAAAAAAAGCCAAAAAAAACACGAGAAATAAAGGTCTCCAAGGCTAGAATGACATGGCAATTTGGAGGGATTTTAAACTGCTACATATCCCGAAAGATATTTAGTTATAATATAGTGAGCACATGATGTTTGAGCAGTTCACATGACACTCACTATCCAATGCTAGCAATCAAAACTAGCAAATTTATGGTTCGATGACAACGTATACTGGTAGCTCCATTTTGTTTGTTGTACATGCAAAACGAATGATAAGATTATTTTAAATAAAATATATCACTAAATAATTTGTTGGTACTTAATTAATTTTTTTCCTTTCAGGCTATGTCTTTTGGACGTGAGCTAAGCCCAATGGAGCTATTTATAGAGACACACGAGTAAAGCTAAGATTGCCAAAAAAGGGTGCAACAGTTCGTTAACAACTACGCTATACACTTTGTGATATGTTCATTCAACCATTTTATTTCATAAGTTATTATTTTTACTAAATTGAATATGATGATTTCTTTTTTCATTTTTATGAGGCCTATAATAGCTAATTGAGGGAGAGATATGGGGATAATCCTTCAACCCATCTAGATTTTGATCTAAAATTATAGATGGAGGTAGAATTGTCGAGAGGACCTGAAAAAAATCAGATATATAGGCTCTCCAATACTACGGTTAAGAACTCATGTGTGACCTATAATTTCTCAACTATTGAGAGCTCCTGATCAGTATCAAGTACCAAATAAAATGAGTTCGCAAATTTATAGCAATACATAACTCATATCACTGAAAAATATAAGCAATAATTGGCAAATTATGAACAAAACACGGCTTACACAACTCATCTCACTATGAAATACGAACAACTTTCATGAATTATGAATAATTTTGTCAAATAGTAATGAACATGACATCACATAGTGATGAAAAATGTGCTCTCTTTTTTGGTTGTATGGTTCTAGGAACAACCAGCCTCCTCCTCCTCTAGCTCCATCATTATGCTAATTTAATATTTTTTTTGGAAACACATTCAATTTATAATGAATAATATTTAACTTTCTTTTTTTATTTTTGATGTTTGATAAAATTTTATTTGCATAAATGGTTTTTCCTACTCTTAATTTATATAATTTTGAATTATTTATTCTAAATAATTTTTTTTAAATTAAAAATACTCATGATGGATTTACAGACAAAATGTATCTGTCGACATTTTATAGAGAGCTAAAAAATATTTACTAGATATGCTACTATCAACGACGAAATAAATCCGTTGGTATATTTCAAGTAAGAATATTTTTGTGTATTTTCCATCTATAAATCCTTCAGCAATATTTTTTTTGATAGAGTTAGCGATGAAATGTGAGATTATCGACAAAAGGGATGCCAACGAATGCTTTTCATCTGTGATTTAATCGGTAAAAAATTTACCAATGGAGTTTGAATTTCACACCAACAAAAAAATCTATCAGTAAAGCTATAAAATCTTACAGTGAGTATATTTTTTTTTAACTGAAGCAGTAAATAAAAACGGATGAAATGTTTTGTTGATGTTATGTAATATTCTAGTAGAGATAGTCCAATCCGACTAACTGTTAGAAGAAGAAGAGTAAGCCGATCCTGTTCATCTTCAATAATTTAAATGTTATCTACATGAATACCGCAATGGGATATCGATGCAAAGCTTGAAGATATTTATTTGATTGAGAAAACAGCAGTGGGATTGTGGGAATGCATCAGACCATTAGGAATTAGCAATTAGGAAACTTATCCTGCTTCGAAAAAGGAATACCCTCTTTCATTTTTAAAATGCACCCTTCTTTAAATAATCTTGCTTGGACTGGATCATTGACTGCTGATCATGCAGACTTCACTAAATTCTCCTACACGCAAATATTACACCTTTGTCTGTGTATTGTTGTGTGTAGTTCAGTTATTTCATCAAACCATTCCCGTGGTATTCCAATCATGTTATGCACAAGTGATTTTTGGCACAATAAGTTGTTGAAACATCAATCTATTATAAAGAGTACGAAAACATTGTTGAAATATTAATGTATTATAATAATATAACAACATTAATCATACTTAAATTAATTTTATTGAAGTAGCAGGTGAATCAGGTTTTCTGTGTGATCTGCGGAGATTCGTTTCCCCTTTCTTATAATTACGTATAATAATTATATAGGGAGGGATCGAACTCGCTCTGCGCAACCCTATCCCGGTGCCTAAAAGGAGTCCCTAGCAGTACCGACTGTTGTGCCTTCGGCATCGAAAGCAGCAGCAGTCACCTCAAATGGGTTGGGTTCGCTCGAAGTCATCGCGAGCCCTACGTTTGAAGCTTCAGCACAGTCACTCCTTTGTATTGGTAGCTCGCTGCTACAACTTCTCTACCAACAATTTGAAAATACAGTACAGTTTGAAAAACAAACAATATATTTCTAGAGTAAATGTTAGTTTAGAGGAAAATAAAAAATATCTCTTTTAGAAGAAAAGAAATATGTTGTTAAATAAGTTTGAGAGATAAAATATAAAAGAAAATTGCGTGCAAAATGGAGTATGTATACTCACTGCATGAGCATCCATATCTCTTCTGCTGTGGAGTATGATTTTGTGCTCTTATGTTTAAATATACAAATATGTGATATAGGTCCACTCTCGTTACGGTTAAGATATATTATCTATTAATATGTGATTTAACTCTATATATAAGGAAAACATTTAGAGAGTGTCCCACAAAATGCTACGGTGAGACACTCTTTATAATTATGGGCATTTGTCTATTATTAATATTAATAAAATTTATCGGATAATCCAAAAAAATAAAAGTAAACATAAAACAAAGATCGAGACTTCTCCAAACATTTACTATTTTGTTTATAATCAAGACTTCTCCTTTTCGTTTGTGTAATAAAGAAAGTTCGAACAATTTAAAATATTGTGTTTATGTATAACTTTTTATTTTTTATGATTATTTTCTTTATTAGGTTGTGTGATCTTAACAAGTTATTAGTAAAGCTCCATCTTTATTCTTTATGATTGATTTATACAAAAATTCAGATACAGTTAATGTTGGAAAATTTGTTAAAATATAGATAATGGATATATTTAAAGTCAATTCAAAAGTGAGAAGTGAGGCACACTTCTTTTTTAGGTTAAGAATTTTTATAAATATAAATATCAACTTTTTTAACATAAAACATGAAGCATTAACATATTATAAATAAATTATGAGTGAATGAAAAATTAATCTTAAAAAATTCTAAGTTGATATGTTTCAATGAAATTTAAAATCCTTTAAAAGAACTCTATTCCATGTAGAAAAAAAACATAATTTTTTTTCTTTTGTGTTTGTAAAATAAAAAGTTAAAATTTCAAAATTGAGCTAAAAAAAGTACCTAAACCTTTAGAGGGAAGAAGTTCTAGGCAGTGTGGGATTTGAGTTTAAACCCATACACGTGCTCGAGTTTAAGCATATGCTTGAATTTATTATAGAAAATATTTTAGACCACAAAAAAAATATTTTTTTCAATTTAAATTTGGTTCATGAAAAATTATTTCTTTCAGCTCAATCCATTATTTTGTCCAACACATGAAAGAAATAATCGCATTAGTTTCTCTACTATTTTCTCAACAAAACTTGAACAAGTTATTTCAACTTGAATGAAATTTGTTTTATGAATATAATGTTTTTTCTTTTTATTATATATTTATAGTGGTTAATCAAAAGTTGATAATGTGAAATTAATTATGCTTAATACCATAATTAATTCTTCAACATTTTAGCGTTCAAAATCAACTGTAAAGTGGGGAGTGCTCAAGAGAAGTTTAGTTTTTCTTCCTAATTTTACATATTCATCCTTAACTCATTTTATTTTTTCCCTCATTTTAAGGCTATGTATTACTCTCAAGTCTAAAAATTGGGGTTTATTTTGTCAATAGATTATTGAGCCTATCTACTTTGGTTTAAATATCTTGTTTAAAAATGCATATAAATTGAGGTAGTATTGTTAGGATCTTGAAAGTTTTATAGCAAATAACTTTTGCATCAAGAGAGGAGTAATAAAATCTTAAGGAACAATAATCCATCCTTGACAACAAGAAAAGTTTTACTATTCAAGGTGCTTCAATAAGTATGTATATATTTTTTATTTTAATTTAAATATAGATGTATTGTTTAATTAGTATGAATTTTATATATATGTGTGTGTGTGTGTGTGTTTGGGTGTGTGAGTTTTTGTGTTTTCAATTATTTTTGGCCTATACTTAATATAAACAAATTTGATAGACTTAATAGTTTTAGCTTATGAAATGTCAAGATGAGAGTGATTCTTTCCTAGAAAGAGTCAAAGAAAATTTTGTAGTGTAAGGAAAAAACCCAATAGCAATGACATATGAAAGATGAAATATATATATAAGAGGTTTGACAATGATCTAACTTTATTTATTACATGGAGTTTTATATGATGTAATGAATGAACTAGAGAAAGGTCATTCTAAAAAATACTTTTAAAATACTTTTAAAAAACTTCTAACCCTTAACAATATGTTATATATGACCGAACTTAATATCTAGATCATTATTAAGCAAAAAAATAATTTCAAGTTGGTTTTTTAAAGTGAAAAGTACACTTAGGAGGTGTGGTATAGTAGCTAAGGTCATAAGAATAATATATGATTCTATATAAAGGTTAGTAAATCTTAATTTATTAATAAGTATGATGTTTTAGAAAATTAATAAGTTTAAGTAGAATTAAAATTCGCAAAAGAAATTAGTGAACCTCTAGATTTATTTCACTTGAATATCGATGATTTAAGTTTGTACGAACTATGAAAAAAATAATACATTATTTTTATAAATGATTGTAAATAAAATATTGTTACACCTATTTCCTTAGAAACAAATATACGTGTCAAATAATGTTTAAACATTATAAGAATAAAGTTGAGAATTAATTTGATAAGAAAATAAAGTAATAAAAAATAAAAAATATGAAAAATATGAAGCACTATTTGGAAAATTCTATTCTCAAAATGATATTATCCACCAAACTACTGCTTTTTATTCATCATAACAAAATAGGATAGTGAAACATAAGTGATGAATGCTATTTTGATAAGTTCGGAAGTACATTAAAACTTGTGGTGAAAAGCAATTCTAATTGCAAATAATATACATAACAAACTACCTATAAAATATTAGAAAAAGATATCATATGAATTACAAAAATGTAGGAGATCTTCCTACAAACAACTTAAAGTGTAGGAGTATCTTACAAATATAGTTATAGTCAATCCTAAAAATGTCAAGATATGACTAGAATTTTTTATTATGTATTTATTATATATTCTTACAATAATAATAAATATTGACTTCTTGTACATAAGTATTAGGAATCTTCATTCTAATACTAAAGGAATCAAGGAATGTTATTTTATTTAAAAATGTGCTTCCATTTAAAGAAGCAGAAGAAAATCATTCACTCAAGAGAATGATTAAGGTCAACTTAAATAGTCATCATCAATCAAAAGATAATGAAATTGATTTGGGAGTAAAAATTAAAAAATGACCAAAATCTTTGGTCCTAATTTTAGAATATATTTGTTGAAAAATAAACTTCAAACCTATTCCAAGGCAATGTCTTGTCCAAAAGCTTTTTATTGGAAGGAACTAGTTAATATATGAAATAGAATCCATTACTGATAATCATATATAGGAACTATTGAATCTTTCTCTTGCAAGTAAACCATTAGGTCATAAATGAATCTTCAAATGGGAGATGAAACCTAATGATACTATTGATAAATACAAAATTAGTCTAGATGTTAAAGGATTTAGACAATATGAAAATTTAGATTATTTTGATATATATTCACTTCTATCAAGAATAAATTCTATAAGAACTTCAATAGTCATTACAATTATTAACAAGCATGAAATATATCAAATGAATGTTAAAAAAAACTTCTTAAATGATGACATTGATGAAAAAGTTTACATGGAACAACCCGATGGGTTTTTTGTTAATGGACACGAAAAAAAATCTACAAACTTGTCATATCATTATATGATTTGAAGCAAATACCTAAATAATGACATAAAAAAATTCACAAGATTATGTTGTCAAGTGAGTTCAAAATCAACAAAGTTGATATTTGTGTTTATGTAAAAAATATAGATAAAGGTTATGCTATTGTTTATTTCTATGTAGATGATATGCTTGTTTTGGATAATAATAATTATTTCTATGTAGATAATATGCTTGTTTTAGGTAATAATAACTACATGATCAAGTCTATTAATAAAATGTTAACTAATAAGTTTGACCTAAAAGACTTAGGTATTACTGATGTCATACTAGGAATAAATTTTTTTATAACATTTGATGTATTGGTATTGTTCCAATTTCACTATGTTAATAAATTTTATATAAGAGATAATAACATTAAGAAAACACCGATGGATATAGGTGTCTATCTATCCAAAAAAAATACAGTGGAATAAACCAATTGAAGTATTCTTGAATAACTAGAAGCCTAATAAATGTTATAAATTATATGAGGCCAGATATCGTTTACTTGGTTAGTAAATTGAGTAAATTTACCAATAATTCAAGAATGAATAACTAAAAAGCAATAAAAAAGATACTTAACCTTGGATTATGTGCTATATTATACTAGTTATCAGATGATACTTAAAAGGTATAGTAATGCTAATTGAATATTTGGAAGTTAGGACTCAAAATCCATAAATGGATAAATCTTTACACTTGATGGAGTAACTATGTCATGGAAATCCTTTAAGTAAATATGTATTATAAGACTTATGATAAAATCAAAGTTTAATGCTCTTGATAAATTTGAAGAGAAAGTCAAGTGGCTTTAGAAATTTTTAAAGGATATTCCATATTAGCCAAAACCAATGCCAACTATTTATGTTTATTGCAATAGTCAATCAGTAATTGAAAGGGCACAAAGTAGTGTGTATAATGATAAGTTTAGATATACAACATAGACATAATACTATTAAATACTTACTCTCAATTGAGATTATTTATATTTACTATATTTGTTAATCAAAGATTTGCCAAAAGAACTTGTATACAATACATCCATGAGAATGGACTTAAAGCTTTTTTCTTTAAAAAAAGAAAGAAAGAAAGAAAGAGCGTAATTATAGTAATCATAATTAGTTGAATGAAGATTTTAAGATTTAGGTTCAGATAAAAAACTAAGTCATTTAACATTTTCAATAGCATTAAAAAAAAAAATTATTTCTTGCTTATTTCTATATGAAATATGTGCTAGCTGCAACATGACAAAAGCTTAACATTGATTTTAATGATTTTCGTATCATTGTGTACCAAGTGGAATATAATAGAATACTCTTAACAAAAGATTACCTATATAAGTGAAAAATGTAACTGTTTTTTTTTTAAAGAATTGTGATAAATGTTGAATTATTAAAAGTACTTATGAATCCAAGAATTTTTTAAGGTCAAAATAAACATACTAGTGAGAATCAAATGAAATCTTTAGGTAGAAAATTATGTGGATGGTATTATCTTGATTTACATAAAGCAATGAATAGTTTAATATATCGCGTTAACTTTTTGTTGTTCCCATGAAAGAATGAGTGAACGATCGATTCTGGATTTATTCATAGCTGATAAATCTAATAATATTTTACCAAAAAAAGCTTCACTTCAAAAGTTATCTATCTTGATATAATGATCAACTAAATCAATACCTCTCAACAAATCTTCGAGTTATTTTGAAACTAATTAAACAATTTCCATTCATGTGGAGGATTATTGAAAAATTTGATTAATAGGTAAATTTAAAGTCAAATTAAAAGTGAAGTCCACTCAATTTTTGGGTTAAAGTTTTGTTGAAATTTAATCTCAAGCATAATTTCTTTAACATGGAACATTAACATATTATAAAAAATTATGGGTGAATGAAAAATAAATCTTAATGAAACCTTGAATAGCATGTTTTGGTGAAACCAAAATCCCTATAACAAAATTGTGTCACACATAAAAAAGAAATAAAATTTTCTTGCAATTTATAAAATGAAAATTTTAAAAGTTCATATTAGACCTAAAAAGCTTCCAAACTTTTAGAAGGAAGAGGTCCTACAAAAAATAGGCTTTGGGCTTTAACTCATATATGCGCGTGCCTTTACTCAGCTCGACGCATTCTCGAGCTTCGATCATAAACCCAGGTTTTGGTTTTGGTTCCTTGTAAAAAATATTTTAAGTCAACTTAAATTTAGGTTTGGATTTGGTTCATGGAGAGTTTTTTTTTCATAGAAAAGAAACAAAACTTTGTTGCAATTTATTAAATGAAAAAAACTTTCTTGCAATTAATTAAATGAAAACTTTAAAAGTTAATATTGAGCCTAAAAGGTTTCCAAACTTTTAGAGGGAATGAATCCTAGATAAAATAAGTTTTAGGCTTACACATACACATGTGTGCGTGTTTGCTCGACTCAGCTCATTCTCAAGCTTTGAGCTTGAGTTTGGGTTTTGGTTTTGATTGATTGTAAAATAAGTTTTAGATTATAAAATATTATTTTTGGTTAACTTAAATTTAGGTTCACATTTGATCCATGAAGAATTATTTCTTCCAGGCCAACCTACTATTTTGTCTAACTCATGAAAAAAAGAATCTAGTAAGTTTTTCTAATATTTTTTTCAATAGAACTTTAACAAGTTTTCTCAACTCAAAAGAGATTTATTTTATTACTATAATGTTCAAGTTTTGCTATGAATTTATGGTAGTTAATCAAAAGTTGATATATATAAATTAATTCTAGTCAATACCATAATTAATTCTTTAACTTTTTAGCTTCCAAAATTAACAATAAAAAGGAGGATTGAAGAAAGACTTTAGTATAATTTTTTATCATGGTTTTACATAATTTTCCTTACCTCAAATTTTAATGTTTTTCTCCTTATTTTAAGCTTCTATATTCCTCTCAATTCTAAAGTTTAGATTTATTTTGTTGAGAGATTATTGAACCCATCTACTTTGATTCAAATACCTTATTTTGTAGTGCATATAATCTAAGATTGTGTTGTTGGTATACTAAGAGTTTTATTACAAATAACCTTTAAATCAAGAGATGAGCAATAAAATCTTAATTAATAATAATACATCATTGGGAATAACAAAAGCTTCACAATTCAAAATATTTCAACAAATAAGTTACTTTTTTATTTTAATTTAAACATAGATTTATTGTTTAATTAGTATGAATGCTAAGATTTTGTTTTGATATCAATTGCAAGTTAATTTATACTTGCTATGCGCATGCGTGTATATGTGTGTGCAGTTTCACTTACATTATTTTGTTATGATAAACTGAACAAAAATTTATAATTATTTTTGGCTTAAACTTAATATAAATGTTTTTGATAGATTTAATATAATCAATAGTTTTAGCTTATGAAATGTCAAGATGAGAGTGGTTTTTTCCCAAAACAGGCCAAAGAAAATTTTCTAGTGTAAGGAAAAGAAACAAGATGCATACATATGAAAGATGAAAAAAAAATATAAAGTTGAATAATTTTGAATCCAAGTGTTAGTAGCTAATTAAATGGGTAAAAATATTTTTTTTAGTTCATATTATTAATTAATACATGTTATAATCAATATTTAATATGGATTTTATATAATTAATAATATATTATCATTCTTCGATGTATTGAATTTCACCTAAAAGGTTATACAAGATGAATTATTGTAATGAAATTGAGGTTTTTGTTAATTATATACTAACTAATCTAAAAAATATTAATAGAGATGGTATTAGAAGTCCATGAAGTGGTGAAAAAAATTAATAAATTATAAAATAAATAAGGAAATATAAGTACCAATTGTTTAAAAAAAAATTCAAGCTAAGTATTTAAATTTAGTAAACTAATATATTTATACTGTTATTGTTGATGAATTAATTGTCATGATTAGGAGATAATTAAATCCTTGGGGAGAAAGTTTTTCTGGGTGGTGAACATTTAAGGTCATGAAAATTATGAATGTGCACCAGAATCGCCATAGGAGGATATAAAAAACAGGAAATATCCAAAATGGTTAAGCAACAGTCACTTTCTGGGAGCCAGCCAAAGCAGAAAGAAAAAGTTTGGTGAAAAACAGTAATGGAGAGGCATCTTGACCTCATCGAGTAGAATCAACAAGTACATGTTTCCATGCATTCCACAAATGAGAGCCAGGAGTGTTTCAAGCCAGCTGCTCAATAATTTACTGACAAATAATTACGTCTTAGTTTTAATCTTTAATGATAATATGTTTGAGTTTTTTTCAAATTATTAAAAGTTTATATAATTGTTAATTTTATAATTTAGATTAATAGAGATATATATAAATTAATCTGAACATCCACTTAATAAAAAATAATAATAATAATCTACTGATGAATGTAGGATGAAAACGGTGACATCTTACTGTGGTGCATTGTCTTTCTGTAAGCCGAACGCATGCTTTTGGTAGCCATGTGAGCAAAATCCCCATGAAGTTTCCATCCATCCTGTATTCAATCATGCACTCGAAGCCAGCCAACTGATCCTCTAGCAACATCACGCTATCCAAAATTTAAACCTAGGTCAGAGAGATCTTCAATAAAATGTCTGTTTGGAAACGAATGATGATCATATTTAATTTCACTTTTACAAAAAAGTTGAAAAGATCCTTTTAATTCAGTCATGGATATTGTACGAACAGCTACAAAGGCCATTTAAACCAAAACTACAGAAGAGTGCTGCACAGGTATTTTTGCACAAGTGAGCTTTAGTCATTTACACTATCTTTATTGAACTTTATAAAATAAATTCTAACTCCATTCTGGTATGAATAAATTAATGTTCACACCAACTTATAAAACCGGTGGGAACACTGCATTTTAGTTTCCCCATCTCACTTTAATGAAGAAATACATGGATGGATACAAATACCTAAATTTGAAGCTTTTATGATATGAAATCTCGAGGGTCAACTGAGAAAATGAAGGCTTTAAGTGACAATCAAATGATTCCAAGAAAAAGAATAGTGATTTACCTTTATCCCTTTTTCTATTAATTAAAAAATAAATAAAAAGTTTCACTCGTGCATGCACACAGTAGATAATTTCATTTTTCATCGAGTGAATGCTTACCCACTTTTCCTTTTTCTTTTCTTATGCTAGTAAATTTAGTGACATGTTTTTTACAAGAATAGGCAACTTTGCCAACTAATCTATATATAAGATTTGTATATTTATTTGATTTCATATTAACGAAAATTTCAAATTTAAAGGATTTTTATTTAAGGGAATATATTAGAAAATAATATAAATTATATTTTAAAATTTTATTTAATATAATTTAAGTTATTGAATTAAGATGATTATTTAAAAAAAAATTTATCTCTAACGTGTTCTATTTTTTTAGGGATTTCATTGATGCAATTTCTCTGCATGGAGTTCTTGGGTTTGGGTATTTCATACTATAGTAACTAGTTGTGAAGATTGAAGGAAGATAAGAAGGTAGGTTTATAGTGAGTTCCTGTTGTACTCTGTTGTTTTATTTTATTTTTAAGCATAGAATGCTTATTCAAAATCATAGCACCATGGATGAAAGGGAAAGGTGTCAAGAAAAGGTGGCGAGAGTAACTAAACAATTAGGAGATAGAAGAAAAGGGGAGGAGAAACTTTGGATGTGACTTTTGTCTCCCAATATTCCAAAGAGGTCTGCATCAAATCAAAACCCCATCTTGTAATGGAGGGACCCTAATTGCACTATCTTGTTCATCCATTCCAAAAGCATGGCTGGCTCTCAGAAGTATCTTCGCAGCAAGGATACCTCTGCAAAAGCATCATCTCAATTTTATGTCGAACAAATCTCTCTATAACCCCTCTTCTTACAGCAATTACTCTTAATTACCTCCTTAATTATCTAGTAAACCATCAGTTTAATTGAACAGGAACTCGAGTGCAAATGGGGATGAACATTTTTTTTTTCTTTTCACACTTGTAAATGACTGCAATTTAATGTTTTGTCCTTTTTTAGTTTAAAAGTATGGTAATATCAAAACAAACACTACCAATTCCCTTCTCCTCATCTGTAATTTGTGTTGCACTTTGTAGCATAAAACATCTGGGAATATAATTAAAAGGAAAGCTAGTTAACTAGGTAAACCATTTTTTTTCCTTTGATAATTTGACTACAAACATCGATTTTACAACTTCACTAGGCAAAAGAAGACATTTCACTAGAAAGATTCACCATGGCTGCTGCTTTTCTCTGTGTCCTTTTAAATTTTGATTTGCAACTTTTCCATGCGCTAGCTAGTAGCCTAAATAGGGTCTGCATGGATTCCAATATCATAGGTTATTTTCTTTCCGCTTCATAGCCCCAACAAAATGTAGTACACAAGAGTTATGGGCAATGCAATCAGCATCCCAAATATGACACTGCAAATGGAAATTCATAAGAAAGTGATGAGAATAAGAGAAAGGAACGCAGGGGGGNGGGGGGGGGGGGGGGATCGCTGTGCAAGCTTATGATGCTTTTCTTGAAAAATATACTCACCCTGTGCTGAGAATTTCAGGATGCACGTTGTACTCCTTGGCAAAGACAAAGGGGACTATTCCTTGTGGTAGAGCTGCCTGTGTTTTTTGTTTGGAAATCCAAACACAATAAAGGCCAGAAGACATGTTAGTAATGTTTTACAGACGTTTGTTGTTCATCAATAAGCCCAAACGAGTCCTTTTTTTGATTAATTATTGCGCTCACTGTCATTGCTTTCTCCAGATCAGTTTTAGCTACCACCGAAGTATTCAGTCTTTTTCATCAACTACAACACCGAGTATTGACTGACACCGTGTAAACATAAATATAAATATATATTGGGTTTTGGAAATAAATAAATAAAATCTGAAAAAATTATACAATTTTTCTTGTTTTATTCATTTGGCAATATGGCTCCTTCCACATCCAGTCTGCTACCCTTTCAAGGATTCAATGTTTTTTGCACTAAAGAGTCCAAGACCCATATGGGGGACACTTCATTGGCATCATGTATAAAAATAATTTCTTCTGACAAAAACCATTAATAAAAAAACTTATCTGGAGATAACAACAATATTGTTTGAGGAAGAAGTACTTGAAATCTCTTGGAGCTTTTGTAGTTAAGTAGGATTGGTTGTGTCAGGAGGAGGCAAGAGAAAGAGCGAAAGAGGTGTTAAAGTGACCTGAACAATGGCGATGTGTAAGAGCGTGCCTCTAATACCAACAGCAATAGAAGCAGCTGCCATGATAGCTGGACCTGTAAGGAATCTCACAGCCATAGAAAAAGCTGCAATGGAATTTCCACATGCTATGATCCTTGGTTGCAAAGCCATGAACAGACCTGTCAAGACATCAAAAGGCAGCAGCAGGCATTAAGACGCTCACGCTCATCCTCCATTTTATTTTTTACCGAACGACCTTTCATCATCACTGACATTACCCCTCCATGCTCATCAACACAAACTAGCTAGCTAGGTAAAAAGGTGAAGAAAAAAAAAAACATAACCCCCAACAGCATTATCATCACTACACTGTTTGGCACACTTTACTTTGCTAGTTTGCTTGCTTTCTTGGAGCATTAATAATGAAAAAGCAGCAAGAGAGAATCAAAAGATCTTTTAGCTAAGAAAATGGTAAAGGATGAATGGATCGTAAGTTTTAATGGAAGTAAAAGGAGTGACAACAGCAGTGTGATACTGACCAAGACTGAACATTGCCATGCCAAGCCCTGCATCTGACAGAATGGAAATGGACTTTGCTATAATGAGTGGCATCTTTACATTCCACCTGTGACAACCAGACATTCAAAAACAATCAATATCCCAGTAATCGAAAAACCAAATTACTCAAGATCATAATGGATTTAGCAGCACTGCACCTGAAAGAAATTAAAGACCAAATGAGACCAATTAAGCTGGAGTAAGTGTTGGGATTTCTGATAAGTTTTCTCCAGACCATGATTAGTATAAGCCTTGTCATGACACTTGTTGGAGGCATTGGTTTTGGTTTCCCATCAAAACCGACTTTCTCACCTTCATGGCTATTCCTTTCTCTGTCCAACCCTCCATTTCCAAAACTAAAATCATCTCTCTCCAAATTATAGTCCTCCTGGTTTTCTCTCTGTCCCTCTACTGAAACTCCAAAGCCGACAAGCAAAGCAATGAAAAACCACATAATAATAATAAAATAAAAAATAAAAAACAGTTAAACAAAAGTACAACAAGAAGAAAACAATCTAAAATCTAGATTGATGATGTTTACAAACTAAGGAATTAACTAGACTGAAAAAACTAAATACCTTTTCCAGGGGATACAGCAACTCTAACATCTTTCAGGTCATGGGCGCCATAATCATGACCACCAAAAACATCTGAAACAGGAGAAGCGCTTGAACTCCAAACAAACATGTGAAGGTCCCTACCATCTTCAGCTTTCTGCTGGGCCTGGCCATTAGGCTTCTTTGCAGCAGCAGCAGCATTATTATTAGCATTGGCAGAAACACCTTTAGATGCAGCAGTTGTTGGAGAGAACATGCCAGGGTTTGGTGCTGGATAATGAGTTGCACCACCTGGCGCGTGGTAATGGTGGAACCTTGGTTTGTTATTTCCACCATGTTCTTCTTCAAAATTTGATGGCCGTGGTGTCGGTCCCCTCGATGCTGATAGTCCATAAACATCTGAAGCACCAAAATTTGAGTTTCTACCAGCAGCCATCATCGAGTAGAAATCTGTATGGTTGAAGCTAGACCCTCTTGGAGTTGGGTTTCTTGATGATTGTAAAGAGTAAATCTCTGCATTTGTGAGATTTGATGGCCTTGGTGTTGTTGATGACAGACCTTGAGACCTTCTTGAGAAAATATCTGATCTTGAAGCATTGGATTTCCTAACAGTGACATGTAGCTTTCCATCTTCTTTGATCGCTGCTTCGGTTTCTAGAGGCTGTCTGCCATCAAGTGACATGATATCAGAATCAACATGGATTGACACAATGGAACCAGCAGTGTCTGGGAATTGCTCAGAGATGAGCAGTTTAGCACCCCTATATTCGAACATAAACAGCATCAAAGTGTACCAAATGATACATTGAAGGACAACAACTTGCACCATTAAACTACCAGAATAATCACCATACATTCCTTTGAGCAAAGGAATGCCCATAACAAGAGTGTTCGGCAGGGTTGAAAGCGAGAACAATGTAATGGTCCATTCCAAGCAACCCCTTTTACTCAACTTAGTCCAAAGTGCTAATACTACCAAAACTATGATCTTTTGTAGAGAATCGGCAGTTATGAAACGAAGGTTCATACTGTAAGGATCATTGGTAGATATGAAGTGGAAAGAGAGGAGAGGGACTGCAAAAAGAGCCACAAAACGGTTTATGCCTGAGCACTGATCAGGAGTGAAGATCTTCCACCATTTCACCGAGCCGTAGGCTAAGATCATGGCCACGTAAAGTGGCACCATTGCAGTCATTACATGGTAGAAATCTAGTAAAGAAATCATCTTTGGTTACTATTTGAATCACCCAAAACTAAAGATCAAGTCCTTTGAATGTGCAGAAAAGACTGAAGTTGTTCAAAGAGACCAAACAAAGTACGTGTGCGTATCTAGAAGAGAAGAAGAAGAAGAAGATGAAGAAGAAGAAGATGGTTCTTGAACTGGTGGTGAGGATGAGGGTGACTGTGATGATGAGAACAGCAAAGTGCCTGGCTTGGGATTTTGGAGTAGGTGGTGGTAATAAACAGAATTGAGGAATTCTTTTTACTTTGCTTTGAGAGCTGCGAGACCAAGCTTGCACTCGCAGTCCAGTCCCCAAAGCACAAGCACAGGTGTGCTTTTTTTTTTTCTTTTTTTTCTCTTTGTTTTTTTCCCCCTATTGTAATGAGTTTTGTTTGGATTTGAGAATGAGAGAGATCATGGCCTGGTGTGCATTATAAATATAATAATTATTTGATGTAACTTGTTGAGTTGGTATCTGGCTCAATCTTCAATGGACCAAATGGACTGTCCAAAAGTGTATAGCTTATAGACAAAAAAAAAAAAAGGCATTTTAGATTGAAGACGGTATAGATTCGAATTGATTTGTATGAGTAATATATATGTTATTCCATAAATAATAAATATAATATGAACATTAATAAATCCAAATATATTTATATTATGTTAAGATATAAATACTATTCGGGTAGGATACAATTTCATGAGTTTGGCAAGGATCCTCAACCCTTCTCTTTTCTTCTTCTTGGATTCTCTTTTTTAAGCTCATGGGTTGTAGCGACTGTGTTATGGCCGTGAGTGCCTGTTCTTATTCTTTTTATTTCATATCATTCTTTCTCGTGTTTTTGTACGAAGATTTTGATATGGAAATGAGGAACATAATATTCCTTATCTTCCTAATTAGTGGTGAAATTAAAATCATTTTGGGGAGAAGTAAAATACCTCCACAGATTTAGATATGAAGCACTAGGTCGCTTACTTATTTATTTTAAATTAATATATTTTTAATAGGCTAATATCAAAAATAATTTTAAAAAATAAAAATTATTATTTTCATATATTTCAAAATAAAAAAATAAAAAAAAAACTTGCTATCACATTCTAAACGAGGGAAAGCACATGGAGATGCAAAGGGAGAAGGTTGATACCCTTGTTTGTCCGTTCTCTCATCAAATTTCATTAATACTCGGCTCACGGCAACTTCAAGAGAACAAATGCAATACATTGAGAAAAAAAGTGATTTTACTTTAGGGTTTTAATCGATTGATGATGACTAAATACCCAACTACCCAAATCACCTTACATCTCTTCCTGATGTAATTAATTGAGGAAATATTTTTATATTTTAGAGTCTTATTACTCCGATTATCATGTGTTTCAAAATTACCATTTTTAATTTTAATTAAAATTAATTAATAGTATGAGATAAGAGGGTGAACTTGTATAAATTTTAAGAAAAGCTTTTATTTCAGAATATATCTTAAAATCTAATAGTTAAAAGGGGATAAAATAAATTTAAGAAAAAATAAATGCATACTCAAAATGGATAACAATCCAGTATATTATTCATGAAAGACATTTCTCAATTTTCTCTTACCCAAAACTTAATTAGCTAACATGGAGCAAGCATAACCTGTAATAGATTGAAGATCTCTACTTCATCGTCTTTTTAGCTTTAAACATTCAAATGGTTAGTTAGATTCAAGTTAACAAATGGGTTTTGTTGTGGATTGATATTTTTATTATGTAATTGTAGATCAATATTAGGTCTAGTTGTAATGTTGTAATGTCATACAAATAAATAATTATAGTTTAAGCAACTAAAATAGTATAGAATAAGTAAAGAGTCGATTTAACAAAAAAAAAATTAAATCTTTATACTAAATGATTCAAATTTAGAAGGATGAGATTATCTAAGCTATGTTAAGATAAAAAAAATCAAACTAAATTAAATAAACCAAAACTTATTAAGAGAAAAATCTTGATCTCAAGTAAACATCCACTAATTAAAATTAAAACCGATCATTTTAATGATACGTCAATTTATATTTTGAATATTTTTTTTAATATTAGTTAGTTAACCGATCTATAGTATAACTAACCTAACTATTAAACAACCACAACATCCACACTAGTAATTTAATCTAATTATAGCTTTAAGAACTAGATAGGTTGATAAATCTAAACAAATAACTTTTTGCAATTTATATTTGATTTAATTGAATATTTTTCCTAAGATTAACAATATAAATCTACTATAATTATTAAATTTAGTTGCTTCATAAATTAAATATTACACTATGGTTTTGATAGCAAAATTAGTAATAGCTTAGTTAGAATAATAACTTAAAGTCCATTTTAACAATCAAACTACACAGTCACAGGAAATAAGCATAGGAAATTATTCATATTCATCATACAAACTAAAAAAAAAAAGATAGATGTCATAGTTTTTGAAATCTAAAGGCTTCTATATTCTTTCAATAAAGAAAAATAACTTAGCCTTATATGACTATTAAAAAACTAAAACAGAGAAAAAATAAAAACATAATTTCAAGTATAGGAGAAAAGGTGAGAGGTTTTTTCCTTCATTTGGCCACTACCCTCTTTTCCTCTCTCTCTCTCTCCTTTTATCTGATAGAAAACCTTACTCCCCGCATTCCTATTAATGTGTTTGTATTCTAAAAAAAATAATATAAAAGTCATTTTTAAAATAAACATTATATATTTAAGCAGTACAATAACTCTTTCCTATAAAGAAGAAAAAAATAATCTTGCATCAAATCTTCAAGTTTTGACTTTAGACTTAGTGAAGTTAATTTTCTCAAATTAAGATCTTTTTTGTGTGAAGAAATATTTTTCTTATTTGTTTAAAAGCTTGGAAAGTAAATTGAACTTATTTCTTCACAAACATGTCTATTGGTAGAATTTATAGGTTGTCTTAGAAAACTCATATATCTCTCTTATTAGCTCTTTGTCTTCTAATATTTTGTAGGTTGATAGCTATTTGAGTTACGAATTTAAAAAAATTAATTTTGCATCAAATGGACTTCTCTAACTTAATATATTCAAATCAAAATAGTCAAAAGTCAAAATTAGTAGAATATGAAACTTGTCTTTGAATGCTACATTTTTGTGCCTTTTTGTTTGTTTACCTTGCTATATAGGTATAGAAAGGTATAGGTGTTAATTTTCTAATGCCACTAAAATTATTTTATTTTGACCTTTACAACTCAAGTTCTATATAAAATATCGATCAAATGTCAAATCTACCAATATTAACACAGGTTGAACATGGTATAAATTTTATCTTTATATTACTACTTTTTGGATTTTACATTTAAAAATAACTTCAAAACATAAAACCAATAATATTAATGTATTTTATATATAAAACACGGGCAAAATACTAGGTAAGTATAAGTAAAATTATAAAATAATATGGTTGTATCATGTAAGGTAATTGACTTAAATTACATACATAATTAGTTATTTAATTGTCAATAATAATTTGATATCATTTTTTAATTTAACATTAAAGTTAATTTTTTTTTAAATACATTTGAAAAAAAACTCATTCCTTTATATATAGTAGAAAAATACCTGATTTCACTTAACATATAGAATAATCTACAAATATATTTAATAGATAATAAAAAATTATTTTTTTAATAATGATTAGAATACATCATGACTACATTAAATAAATAAGATAATAAATCACTTAATAATAATTATAATGCATGAATTATAATATCAAATAATTAATTATAAATAAAGCTAAATGGCATGGGATTTCACTTTTAGCTCTAGATACAGATTATGATAAATTGCGACAGTGAAATTACATGATTTTGTTGTATAATTAAGAGGATCATGTGAAGTGTTTAGTATTTTCACGTATTTTTTATTTTTAAATTGAACAATTGTTGGCGTGTATTTCATATGCCCCAACAAGTGGATGGAACCTACGCCATTAAGGAGGCACGTGAAATGCTTTCTATGGCCAAATCTAGTTATTTTTCTTATAAATAAATACGCAATCATGCCCTCTTCTACATGGTGCGGCATGTGTAGACATATCATAGTTGGATTGTTGACCATGATCGGTTGTTTGCATTCTTTCTCTCTCTTCTGATAGTTAAAGTGCACAATTGTCCTCTTATTATTTGTTGTTCACTTTGGTCTAAAATGATTATCAAGTCCAAAAGCATTGGTTCATTATAATTACTAACAAACCTAAAAAATAGTTTTCCTTCCAATATAAATTATAAATTATGGTATCGTAGCTCTTCTCACAATTCATTTTGGATTACAATAATTTATTTATTTTTTATTTTGGACATCAACTTTTTATTAGAGTATACAATTCTCAATTAATTTTATTAAATGTATGCATTAATTTTTTTAGTTCAAAATTAATTTTCTTCTTATGTTGAAAAACAAATTAGAAACTCATGCACAATCATTTTCTTACTATGAAAATATTTTTTTTACCAGAAAGTGTGAGCCAACATACTAGTACAAAACTCTAAATATTGTGGCTAAATCATTATGCACACAAAACACTATTCATGCTCTCTTATTTCACTATGGACTCACTTTTTAGAGTGAGTGTGTATGTGTGTGTATGATACAATCTAATCAAGGTCAAATTCAGATTTTGAAGTAAAATATACAAATATCCAATTTTACGGCAATAATCATAATTCTCAATTCAACAATTGGATTAGGCTAGAAGTTTATGTGGAGTCTGCTAACATGTTTTTCTACCTTCGATTAAAATTTTGGGTCAATTAGAATTTGAAAAGGCATCTCAATATGGCTCAACAGAGGCGGTATGAATTTTGTTATTTACTTCTTTTTGACTCGTGGATTTCCTATTTGAATAGAATTATTTTCCTAAAAGGATATGGTAACTTATTTTGGAAATATACTAATTTTATTGCAATATGGTTCTCAAGTGTGGTAAGGATTCATATTATTTCAAAATCCTTTTCTTACAATGATTCTTTATTCATCCTAGTTACAAAAGGAAAGAAGGGTTCATAACAAATTATACATTTAGATCAGATTTTCTAGTATATTTGGGACTTCTTATTAATGATAAATCTAATTCTAGCATATTTAGGATGGTAAATTTTAGATTTTTTATTATTTTTATTATTTTCTTATTAGTTTTTGGGTTATTATTATTTATTTAGATCAATTGTATGTGAGTTTCATATAAGTCCACCTAAAGGGGGTCCATTGGGTTTTTTTAAATCTAAAGTCAATAAAATAGAGGCATAACCAAATATATAAGGTTAAACAATTCAGATTAATAAAACTTTTTATTTGTTGCACTTGTGTGTGTTGGAGAGAGAATCTCCCTTCCATAGTTCTCTAAAAAATTGAAAAACAACTTATCGAAGAACAACTGTCTTCATGGTGTCATCCTTATACTTCTCGTTTACGAATCAATATTCATTGAATGGGGGGTTTTTCATTTTCAATAATATTGGTGCCTAGATACAAGTTATCTTTGTGTCACACTCCTATCAAATCTGATATACTTAGCTTTTCGAGAATTGATATCTTTGCATGTGGGCTACATGATCACGTGATCATGAGATTCACACCAATATATATATATATAGGCCCTTAAACTTATATGATTGCATCATTTTTTAGCCAAATTTTATTGACTAAGAATAAAATTGAAATATGAAGAACTGAAGTAGAAAAGATGCCACAAATAAGTGATAGTTTTAAAGTTCTAACAAAATGTTTACGCCAGTCCTTAAACTTTACAATTTATACCTATTTAGTCATAATATTTTTGCTATTCAATTTTGGCATAAAATTTCATTTTTTTTATTTGTAGTTCCTAGTTTGAAAAATAAGAGTAATTTTTTAGTTTTGACATTAGAGAGAGAAAATCAATGTTCAGACAATTGTAACCATTAAAATGATCGATATTAGGGTCTAGGTTTTATTTGGTACGAAGAGTTCTCAAAGGTGTTTTTTCACCTTGAGATCATCTAAAAGACTAGATCTAAGCTTAAAACTATTTTAATTTTATGTTGATTTTGGATTATTGTGTGTTTTTTTAAGGTTATTTATGGGTTTATCAACATGTTTAAGTTTTTTTTCTATGTATTTTGGATCAAAATAGGTTTTGGATTCAAAAGGCATAAATCCTATTTTTTTGGTCAGCATGATGACCGAAATATAGAGAAAACATCCATATTGATTTTTTTTCTATGTTTTTTGGATTAAAATAGGTTTTGGATCCAAAAAAACATAAACCCTATTTTTTTTTTATCACCATGTCACTTAGAATTTTTTTTCAAAAAATATCGGTGTAGTTAGCATGTCACCCCTTTCTAATTGCCTTTTTGTTTGTTTGTTTTTTGTTTTAAATAGAGCCCATAGGCTAACCCTTTCTAAATGGATAAAGCGTTAGCCTAGCTTGCTATGTCCTACATGGCCTAACCTTTTTTGTTGTAATTGTTTTTTTTTTAAAAGAAATCATGCTTTTTCTGTGTTTTTCTTAATATTTTTTAAATATATATTTAAATTAATATTGGTATTTAGTTCAAGTTTTTGATTTTCAAATAGATTATTCTAATTTATATGTAATCTTTTTATGTTTTATATATTGAAATTTATCTTAAAAAATGAAACTATTTATTTTTGGATAATATTTTTAATAAATGCAACCTTGTAAGATATTTTTTCTTTTTGATTTTATTCAATTAATTTTATGTTTATTAATTTATATTATCATTTAATTGGAAAAATATCGATTTTAATAAACAGAGTTTGAGGAAAATAATTTATGTTGTAAGATCATATATATATATATATATATACACTTAATATCTTTTTATAAAAAAAGTCTACAATTTTAATTTTTTATTACAAAAAAAAAATCAAACCCGGGTTGAAATATCTAGTTTCCTTGCTAAATCTTGGACTCCAGAACAAGAGGCAATGCTCGTACTCTCCCAAGAAATATTTTGCTTTCCATTCCAAGGAGATTTACATACGTTTATCCTTCTAATTTTACGATTCCGATTTTATTGGATGCCTCTAACGAGGCAACTCAGATTATTTATCAATAATTTGTTAGATGGATTCGAGACCAAGGAATACGAGACACTACAGAGGTTTTTTTTTTTTTTTTTATGGGATTCGGTAAATCTTCGTATTGACCCAACGCCCTCGAATATATTCTAGTAACAATCAAATTCACCTTCACATTATTTAAACAATTTAGCACCCTACCTCTTGTTCACCTTGGAATGGAAAGCAAAATATTATCTCGATCAAAACACTGAGGATTTACAAAATCATAAATCAAGTCCTTACATCTGACATCTCTTTATGCCAATTTACTTGTTATGCCGGGGAAGATGTGTCCCAGATCAATCATAGGGTAAATCTCGATTATCCATGACTTGAAGAGAAATTTCTCCATCGTTTGCAGTTTTAACAATTTCTAATGGCTTGTTTTTTTTTAACAGAGTTGACGAAGGGGCTTCGTCGAGGAATTTGCGAACCTTTTGGATGCCAAGAACTGCTGGGAGATTGATGGTGTTAAAAGGGATTCTGCTCTTTATTGTTCGAACCAGGAGTGTTCTTGCTTGGTGATGCTTGTTTACTTAGTTCACTTTAAAGAGATTTTAGTCTAGAACAGTTTAGACTAGTTCTCATAGGAATATAAACCCAAATGAAGTCCAAGTATTCTCAAGTCTATGTTCTTGCATACCGTTATTCTATGTTCCTTAAGGACATTGAAGTTATGTATGTGTACTTAATGGTACATGCATTGAAGCTAGAAGTTTTGTCATCCAATGAGAAAATAAAAGGTGTAAAATTGTTGTTTAATAGCTAAAATGGTATTGGTAAGAACTCTCATGTTTGATGAGAGATTCGTTGGAGGCTTAGAAGAGTTGGAGTGCCTATCTTGGGAAAATTGTTGCTTTCTTTTGTCATGACAATGACAAGCTATAAAAACTTTAAATTGAGTTAAATTGAGTTTGTGCTGCTCCTAGGATGAGGTGTGTGGGCTTAGCCATTCTACCCTTTTAAGTAAAAAGAAGTTTTCTATTAAGATAGAAAATTCTTCAATATCTAAGTAAATTATAGAAAAGAAAAGGTGTATAATAACAAGAATGGTAACAAAAAAGAGTGCATCTTATGATTGTTGTGTTGTGATATTTTGTGATTTAGCATGAGCTTATAAGTTGTTTTATATGAAATATTTATATACATTAATTATATAAAATCATCTCGTTAAACTTGAAGTTGTAGGTAAATTATATGGATCATGAAAAATAATTATTACTTACCACAACATATTAGTATAACTAATGGTTAGAAAATTATTAGGGCTGAGAGTTTATTAATGAATATGATTATCTGTATATTTTACCTAACTTATATAATTTAATTGAGAAAATAAAATTATTAACAACTAAATTGAGAATCATTCTATAGAAAGGTTGATGATTTGAGGTTTTTAAAATGTAAAATGCAACTCCATATTAGATTAAATGCAGTAGTGTTTTTAAAATACATCAGTATTAAACAAGCATTAAAATCATTAGTAAAAGAGACGGAGGGGAAATTAAAACTAACAAATGGAAACATGACAAATAAACTAAAATGATATCTCTTGTTATTCATAAATACAAAAAAAAAAAAAACAGAGAACGTTGTTGTTTTTTCTTTAATTAATATTCTCTGAGGAGTTGTTCCTCGGGTTGGGAAAGGGAATTATAATGTATTTGCAATCTTTCTATTAACATAAAATCAGCTTTTATTTGTTTTTCATAATATAGCTTGTGTTTGAAAAGTATTTAGCATATTTTCTATGGAAAATAAATTAATTTTCTATTTTCTTCTACGATAATGAAAATTGAGCTTTCAAAGCGTTTTTTTTCTTTTCTTTTCTTTTTTTGGTCATTGAAACAAAAAAACTAAGGAAATTATTTTTCATGAGATTATTTTCTCCAAACAAGTGCATGAAACTTATAGCATGTTCTTCAAGGAAGTTATACCAATTTGGAGTTTTTTTCTTTTCAAACCCTAAATCTCCTCCTACAAAACAAGGAAGTTTCTATTTATGGAGCTTGATATCTACTGCTGAAAATCTACAGACGAGCAAGATTGTAAAAGAGAAGAGGAAAAGCAGAAAGAAATCATGAGTAACTTGCATGAGTGGAGGCCCTGGAAAACCCTCTCGGCAGACCACATTTGAAAGCTTTTCTACAGCACAGGGGACCTTTTATCAAATCTTAATGAGTATATTGTACTAGCTAGCCATGACTCTGCTAATTGACTTGTTCCACGCTTGTTAAAAGTAAAATTTAGCGACAGTGAAAGGAAGAAGATGAAGGGTTTTTCGCCGAAGCTTTGATGGATTGGGTCCATATTGAACAGTGCTGACCATTTTTCAAACCTGTCTTCGACAGCGGCTCCTGAATTCGTCAATCTTTTCGACTGCTTGAGAGGGATCTCTGAAAGCTGCTTTATTTTTTTTGGAGGGGTGGGTCCACCATTTTTATTTGGACGTGGCTTGAATTCAAATTAGTCTGAAAGTTTCTCATGATCTATAAAAGAACTTTCGGTCAAAAAAAAAATAATCTCCAATTTAGTATTAGCCTTGTATTTTAGTTCTTTGTCGTTTAACTCGATATTTTTACTATAATTGAAAACCTAATTTTATATAATTATGCCATAAAAAGATTGAATTAAAAGTAAAAAAAAAACCGTGAAGCCCCATCTAAAACCCCATTCTCCAAATAAGTATTACATATAATTACTAGGATCGATCAACATATCATTGAGAGATTTGAATGCATCCATCATACGTGTAGAATTTATAACTTTTTTTTCATTTTTTCCACCTATGAATTCTTTTCACGATCAAATTATACATAGCACTAAATTATACAAAACACTAAAGAATGCTGGGAAATCATTGCTGTTTCACGTTAATTTCATTATAGATTATAATAGTAGTTTATATCACATATTTTTTCACTTTTTTTGTATTTTTTTATTTTTTCCAACTTTTTTTTTCAAAATTACTTATTTATTTCAACTTTTCTCTATTTTTTTATTTATCTTTTTCTAAAAAATTTTATGTTGATTTTACTTTTTAAATATTGAGCTGGTTAAAAAAATAATTTTTTTTAAATACTGTAGATTGCTGCGGTATTTTTCTATATAGTTTTTCTATTTTATTTTTTATTTTTTAAAATATTGAGCTAATTAAAAATTTAGTTTTGTAATTTATTCTTTAAAACATTATTTATTGCTTTAGTGTTTCTCCTCATGATTTTTTATTTTTGTTTTTATATGATTTTATCTGAAATTATCTTTTTTATTTTATTTTTTAATATTAAACTGATTAAAAATTACAGTTACAATGTATGAAAAAAACAATGTAACTTTCTTTCGTAAATTACTGTGAATTGCTACAGTGTTTTTTCACATGATTTTTTTTCTATTTTGTTATGTTTTTTCCCTAAAATTATTATTGTTAATTTTATTTTTTAAATATTAAGCTGGTTAAAAATTACAATAACAAGTAAATACAAGTTTTTCCTTACAAGACACTATAGATTGATACAATTTTTTCTCATGTTTTTTTCAATTTCTTTTGTGTTTTTTTTGTAATATTTTTTTTAAATTCTCTTTGTTATTTTTTTTTAATATTAAGTTGGTTAAAATTTAACTTTGTAATAAAGTTTAATCATGTGAGGAAAGTAATATTTATAACTTTCCTCACAAAATATTATGGATTGTTATATTGTCTCTTTATATGGTTTTTTTTTCTTATTTTTTTAAATTATTTTTATCAATTTTATTTTATTTTAATATTTAACTGTTTGAGAATTACAATTACAATACATTACAAATAAAGCTAAATTATATGGGGAAGCACTATAACTTTCATCACTAAATACAGTGAATTGATACAATGTTTCCAACATGATTTTTTTTTTGTGTTTTATTCTAAAATTATCTCTATTGATTTTATCTTTTTAATATTGAGCTGATTAAGAATTTAGTTTTGTAATTTTTTCTTTAAAATACTATGAATTGTTACAGTGTTTTTCCATATGATTTTTTTCAAAATTATCTTAGTCAATTTTTTTTTAATATTGAGTTAGTTAAGAATTATAATTACAATAAAGCTAAATTATATTGGAAAAGCGTTATAGTTTTCCTCACAAAACACAATGGATTGCTACTGTATTTCTCTAAATGGTTTTTATTTTATTTTATTGAAAAAATCATTGTAATTTTTCTTACAAAACATTGTCAATTGTTATAATATTTTTTTCTCGTGGGTTTTTTTCCTTTCAAAATTATCTTTGCTAGGTTTTTTTAATATTAAGTTGGTAGAGAATTTAACTTTCTAATTTTTTTTTCTTTTTATTAATAGAAAAGCTAAATCATATGGTGAAAATATTGTATCTTTACTCACATAACACTATGAATTGCTACAAATCATTTTGTTCAGTCTCTAAGTTTTTTATCACCAACATAATTTTTTTTCCATCATAAAATATTTACTTCATTATACATTTAGTTTATATTACTTATCTAGCGTTAGTTTACAATTATAATACTATCAAATATATTTATTTTATAAATCCATGACAACATGCGGGCATGTTATCTCGTATATATTAAACAGAGAAAGGGAAATGAAAAGAGAAATGTACAAGAAAAAGGCTACGTTATTTGGCAAGTAATTAGAGAAACAAAAAGGCAAAAGCACAATTGTGCAAGGTAAATAAAACATGCTATATTCATATTTATTATTAATAAAAATTTAATTTATCTTTAATATTTATATAATATTATACTAATAAATAGAATATTTAATTTATGAATTTAAAATAAAAATAAAGTGCATGAGATAAAAATAATTATGAGATTTTTTTTGTATCAAAGTATTATTCCTAAAATATTCATGGTTGATGCTTTCTTTGGTATTAGATGCCAAATATGGTTTTTGCTTTCTTTGGTATTACATGCAAGAACTAAATAAAAGTAGAAAATTAGTTGAAGGCAAAGTAGACTTATAACTCAGAAATGAAGCAAGGATTACTATAATAGCTGTAAGAACTAGTTATGCATTAGCTCTAGGAACTAGTTTTTTTTTTTCTAATGGACCAATACTAGAACTTTATAATTGTTATTTTGTTCTAGTATTTTAAGTTATTGTTTCCATTTTAATTTGGTATTTAATGGATTTAAATTTATTATTGAGGACAAATGTTATTTTTTTATAATAATGATATTTTTATGAATATGGTAATTATATAAATGATTTGTATATGCCTAAATTTAAAATACATAAGTTCAATATAAACTACAGTAAAATTAAAATACATATTGGAATAAATATTTTAAAAACTTTGTTTAGGTCGAGATGGTTAATATTTGATAAAATATCTCATTAATTATCTAAAAGAGAATGATATTGTTTACACCTCTTAAGACATTACATCCATATCAAATATATTCGTAAGGCTAAAGTATTGGATGCTTAGCTTGCCTGAACCCTAAGAAACATAAAATTTATATAAATATAGTAGGACATGGCATGCATCAATGAAATAAAGATCTCTTATGAAAGTTATGAATGACATGTTGCTTATAATTAATAAGTCTACCAATTACTTGAAAGTATTATATGATATTTATTACAAAAAATTACTTAAAGCTATATATTTCATGTACTAACAAAGTTTGGAACTTAGTTAATCTACTTAAAGGGATAAAACTCAATGAATCTAAGTGGATCTTTAAGAGAAAAACTAACATGAAAAGTAATGTACAAATATACAATGCAAGCTTTAAGGATTAGGAATATTCGATTTTGATGGTTTAATCAACATATTTGATTTTATAAAAAATATGATAAACCATTTGTTTATAAAAGGTTAGTGAAAGTGGTGTTGTTTTTCTAATATTTTATGTAAGTGACGTATTATTGTTAACAAATCATATATCTTTACTTTAATCAATAAAGTTATGGTTGCTTAAAAAATCTTTCCATAAAAAAATCAAGCAAAACAATCTATATATTGGATATAAAGCTCTATAGAGATAGAAATAGAAGATTGTTTAAATTATCACAATCCATGCATATAGACTAAATGTTAAAATAGATTAGCAAAGAAGAACCTAAGATTAGATTCTTATCTATTTTGCATGGAACACCTCCCTTCAAAGACATGTATTCTAAGACATATATTGAGAGATATATGATAGAAATGGTATCATATACTTGGCTATAGGATTCATCAATAGAGAAGACAAACTAGAAATTCAAAATTGTTTAAATTAAGATTTTTTTTCAATGAAATGTTGGAAAAATAGTGAATACAATTCAAATATATTTTATTTTAAATGATAGTGCTTTGAGTTAGAAGAGTTTCAAAAAAGAGAGCATAATTGATTTTACAATTGAATAAGAGTATATTTTCATGTTTAAGGAAACAAAATGGTTGTTTGGATCAAGAAGTTCATTAATGAACAAGTTTTGTTCCTAACATTGTTGATTCAATTGGCTTGTACTATAATAACAATTGATCCATTGCATAAGCAAAGGAATTAAGGTATCATCAATGATCCAAATAAGTACTTAAAAAATTTTATTTTATTTGATAAATCAATGAAATGAAATATCTAAAGATAGAGTGACTACTCATCGAAAAGAATCTAAAAGATCCTCTTATTAAGTCATTATCTATGCAGAAGCATTAATGATACATGGAGCAATATGGTATTAGATACATGAACAATTGATTTTAGTGTAAGTAAGAGATTGTTAGTCTAGTATGTCATATAGCCAATCAATTGGTTACACATGTTATTATTGTATTTATAAAAAATTATATTTATTATTAATAAAGGCTTAATTTATTTTTAACATTCATATAATATTATATTAATGAATATAATATTTGATTTATGAATCTAGAGTAAAGATAAAGTTCACGAAATAAAAATATTTTGCAAATAAAATTCTAAAGTTATAATTATGGGATTCCTATTGCATCAAAGCATTGTTTCTAAAATGTTCATGGTTAATGCTTTCTTAAATACAAGATATTTATTAAAACCATAAAAATTTATACATGTTATGTTTTTTTTTTATGAAAGGAAGCAGTTGTTCTCATAAGCTGAGATATAAAAGATACCTAAAACTAATATCAAGATACTTGTCATAAGACATGTATACTATATTAACCCGCGTGAAAATTCAATATAAAAAGATCATCTATATTTGTTGACGGTTGTGTAAGTGATCCTTAGACTTGAGATCATTAAGTTATCTTATATAAAAAATGTTATGTTTTTATCGAGGTGACTAATGGGCAAACATTAGGTATATCATAAACTATATGAAGTTACTTAAATGATCAAGAAAATATTCATCATCCTAGGTGAAATAAAAAAATTCATTTATTCTCAAATAATATTGACTAAGAAATCCTTGGTCAAGGTGGAATGAAAAGGAGTTTCAAATCTTATTCAAATGATCAATTATTATTATGTAAAGAACAAACATGATTTAACATGGAAGATATACTTCATGCTTTAGTATTAAATCAAAATATTATTGATGAAATGATATTAATTACACTAAGAAACCTATTACTAAAAGATTAAGTCAAATCACTAACAATTTTTCTAATATTTGGAGGATTATGACATGTTATTAAATGATGCACATGATCTTCGAATATAAATTAATCAATTGTTGAATTGATAATAAATTAAATTATTGTATTTTATTTTACTAGAATAATAATTTTTATATGGATCAACATATTATGAACTTAATAGGCCTCACATATTAAGAATTATTAGTCAAAAATTAAACTGGGATAATAATAAAGTGTGACTTGATTGAAAATAATTTTAGAAATTAGACACTAAAATATATTTAATTCAGGGATTATAACTCTAGTTCTAAAATAATCAAGTAGAGATTTGATTGATTAAATTTATTAAATTATCTTAAAAAGATTTTTTGTTTGTGGTTCATATGGATTATTATTAGAGACCAAATAATTAAACGGTTTATAATTCATGACAACTCAATATTTAAAAAATTATTCAAAAATAAAAAGAATTATATTTTTAAATAATAAATTTTAAAATAACTTTAAATTTATCAGACAACATCTCAAAAACTTCTAAATAATTTTTATTATTATTATTTTCAATACATGTATAATATTTGAAAACCCAACGCTCCTCCGTGTACATAATACAAACCTTGTTTTTCACTCGGAACAAAAAGCAACTTCAGATATAAAGTTGCAAACATATGCGTAAAGCTCCTTTAATGGAAGCAAGGGGTGTCCAGATGTTGGCATTGGTATCGTTATCTTATCAATAGCCGGCAAAGCTAGCTAGTTGCTATGTTGGAGAATGGGACTTTTCCTTTTCCGCGAGGATTCGCATAGAATTTCAAGAACATACACTCAATAATATTGACTTTTGCTTGGGAATTAGGAGAAGATGGGATTGAGTGAAGGACAAATTAATTACACTAAATTATCCGGTGGGTTTAAATATAATATTTAAACTCATATAGTTGTAGTTAAATTATTTATCTGAAAAAATAAAATAATCTGAGTCAACTCAAAATAGTTTATCAAATCTATAATTTAGATTATAAAATTAAAATTAAAAAAATTATAAACTCAAATTTTAATATCAATATTAAATGATAAAACTAAAAAAATAAAAAAAAATAAGTTAACTTATCAAATCTATGACCTGAATCATAAGACTTGGATAACTCATTACAAAAAAAAATGAAGCACAATTTTCAATATTAATCCCATGTTGAAAAAGAAAATTAATTATAGAAAAATCAAAATTAATCTGATTGAATTTAGGTTAACATGTTAATCTCAAGATTTAGGTTACAAGGTCATCATAAACTTATATAAAAAAAATAAAAATTAATTATAAAAAATAAATTTTAATCAATCCAATGTTGAAGAACAAGATTGAAAACAAAACCTAATAAAAAGAAGACAAAAAATGATTCTAAATAAAAAAAAATGAACAATGTTTTGTAAGGATGTGAATAGTGAATTCACCTTATTCTTAGTTATTTTTACTAGTTTGTTAGCTCACACTTCATTGCATGTCAAATTAAATTTTTTTAATTTAAAAAAAAATAAAGTGCAGGTGTTTAGCAATTGTTTACATGACAACAAAATATTTTTAATTATTTTTTACATGACAACAAAGTATTTTTAATTATGAATTGAAAAGTTGATTCATAAATTTAATAAAATAAATAATAAATTATTAATAAAAATAATTTTCAAAAAAAATTGTTAATGCCAACCAAAACCTAAGTTAAAACGTTAAAATATAGGTATAGATTATGATGTTTGATTTCATAATATGTATCATGAATTCAATAAGGTTTAATAAAATTGATTTATGGATTCAATCATTTAAACGATAATAAAAATAGATAGATTTAAAGAACTAATTGAATGAAATTTAAGGAAAATAAATTATATAGGGTTCAACAAAAGAATGTCCACTAATATTAGAAAAACAATACTACAATTTTATTAGAAAAAAAAACTAAGTAAAAATTGAATGATATTTTATATAAAAAAAATCACTAAACATTTATAATTAATTTCTTTTAATTAATTAAAATTAAATACCCCATCTAGTTGGACATCTCATATATATCTTTAATTAATCTATTTAAATTTAATTTAATTTAAATAAAATAAAATTTCAAAGAAAAGGTTAGGTCGACACTCCCAGCATTTTTGTTCTGTTAATTGCCTAAAAATAACTCCTTGTTTTATAATAGTTTCCGACCATCAAAGAGATGGTTGATTTGATGGTTGAAAAATTAGGGTAAAGTTAAAAAATTGATCCCAAAAATTTAATTTTCAACATTTCCCAACCTATAAACACCTAATAACATTCTTATGACCTTATAAAAGACATCAATTGCTCAACTTAAAACCTAAAAATATACTAAATCAAGTTAGGATACAAATCTTTATTAACTATTAACCCTGATATTTTTTTTATTTGGCAAGATAAATAGTACAAAAAACTTAAATGAAATTCCTTATCATATAGAATCCATTGACACTAAGAATACCTTGTTTCATCTCTAAAATTTAACAAATCATCAACTTTTTCTCTCCTTTATTATTTTTCAACAAGATTATCTTTCCTTTCTTAAATCCAAAGATTGAGAAATTAAAAAAAATTGGGCTAAAACAAAAACAAAAAAAGTTACACTAAAAGGACCAAAAACCCTAAAAAGTGTCAAACAAAAGGACCAAAAAGGGATTTTGCAAAACTTTTGATGCAAAAATGTTAAAAAGGCATTGCATATATAAAAATACCTTTTTGTTGCCTCAATCACAATTTTTTATGCTTGAATAAAATCAAATTTTGATTTTTTAAAATTAAGTATCAAGCCAATGTTGAGGGTTTTTTTTACACTGACAAAAGAAGATAAAATAAATTAAAACAAACCACAAACCCTAATTTCAAGTCAATGCAATATAAAAACATGAAAATAACAAAAATAATAATCAATGATTGACGGAATAAAAATTAAAGGATCAAAAAAACAACATTGCCATATTTTGCAATGTTTCCTATCACATGCTAAATCACCAGATCATTTATATTTTTGTTAATAATTATAATTCTCTTAATTTTATTATATGGGTTCTATATTTGATATGTTAACATAGGTTGACTTGAGTCAATACAATATGATTTTGTCTTAATATTTTTTAAAAGAATATTGTGTTGAAATTTGTTTTGTCAAACTATATTTTTGATAGTTGTCTAAGTGACTTTAGGCCCACCAAGTTGATCAGGTCATATCAAATCAACTTTTATATTATTCAAATATTTGTTACTAAAAAATACATTAACAATACTAAGATATTTTTTAAGGTTAAAAATATTAATTTGACTTGCAATGTATCGCAAGTTAATGATCTAGCTAAAAAAACACTAAAAGAGAAGGAGAAGATATTGTAAACAAAGAAACATTTCACTAGTTATTGAAATAGTAAAAAGATATAATTACATCTCCCTCGAGAAAATCTTTAAACCATGCATTTAGGGGTAAAATTGCTTTTTTTACTATGACATATTTTTTTTATAAATTATAATTCCTATTACCAAGGACCTTTTGGTAGTTATATTTTTTTAAAATTGTTTAATCACTTTGATGCCTTTTAAGATAAAAATCACCAGAACTCTTTAACAAATATTTTTTTATCAATTAATTTGATTTTATTATAGATTTGAATGTTACGTATAGGTATTTTTGCAATTAACATATATTAAATATTATTAAAATAAACCAAATAGAGTTTGAGTGATGGGGTTGTTTGGCCACCAAAAACTGCCTTCCAAGGCAAAGTTTAAAAGGTTTTGATATCCTTGACAAGATTGGGTGATGTGTGTTCTAAGATTCCTTATGGTTTGGCATAGGTGACCTTTTTTTTCCTTTTCCTTCTTTCTCTCCCTATATATATTTTCACACACGAATGCCTTACAAATTTAGAATAACCCTTTAATTTATTGAATCTTTAAATTTAATCCCTTTTCTTACTATTATAATATTTTTATCTTGAATAATTTATAAAATTAGTATGCTTTTGCAACTTTACCCCCCTTTAATTTTTTTTCATCTTTCAAATTTGGTACTCATATTTTTTATTGCCTTTTATTTTGTTTGAAATTGTTTTTTCAATTGATTTTTGTTTTTATCATTTCATCTTCCTTTGTTATTTTTCTTATCAAATTTTATCTTCATTCTTTTGATTTTCAATTGTTTTTCTTTGGCAAGTTTTCTTAATTGATATTTTCAAAAAAATTTATAATAAACTTCTTGATTTGACCAAGATCCACAATTTTCAAGGCTACGAGTTTTAAAGATTTAACCATATTTAGGATGTTTTCTCAAATTTGCTTGGTTTTCTTTCTTGATCTAAGATAATTGTTTCATGTTTTATCCTTCATTATTTATTTAATTGGAGACTGGGTTCGATTCAATTTTCTTAAGCTAATTTTCTATGAATTTTTTTATTGGTATTGAAAATGACCCAATTATCTTAAGTATTTTTTTTATCATTCTTTGATAGGGTTTTTTTAGATAATTCTTTAAATTGATATTTATTTTCTCAATTCAATCCTTCAATATTTGAAATGATTTTTTAAAAACAATGTATAATGTTGGAATTATTTTTCTATGACAGCCCTTTTTTTCCTTTTAGAATTAGTTCTCATTTCTTATTTCTATTTGTATTATTTGAGATAAGTTTTTGAATTTATTTTAATTTATTTTTTTCATTAAGATTTTTTTACTGATTTTGAAAATGACCATGATTTTCTTGGATCTTTTTAATTATTATTCTTTGTTGAATTTAATTTGGCTATGTAATATTAAATTAGTTGAGAATTTAGTTGTTTGATTCAACTGGGTCTTGGATCTAATAGGTTGCGAGTTTGAAACCTTTGCCTTAGTTTTCTTTTTTCTTTTTCCTTTTCTAATGATGTTGTTTTTTTCAGTTTTATCATAGCTTTTTATATCATTAGTGATGATGCTTTGTTCTCCTTCTTCTTCTTTTTTCCTTACTTCTATATGTTTTCCTAATCATTCATTTTGGGCGGTTTTCAAAAAAAAAATTGCTTTGTCCATATATTAGTCTTTTATTTTTTTCAGTTCTATGTTTTTAGTCTTTTTTTTAAGAACACTTGTGTCATAAAATTAAAAATATTTTTTAATTTCACCTCTTTTTGTTTGTTAATCTTTCAAATTCGGTATTCAATCTTTTTAATACTATTTGTTTTGTTTATGATAATATTTTAGATTGTTTTTAACAAATCCATCATCCATGAGTTTTGTTTCTATTAAATTTGATCTTTATTCTTTTTATCATTATATTTTTTGCTTTTGCAAGTTTAAAAAAAAATCACAATTTCATTCTTTAAAATTAAATTGGTTAGGAATGAAGCCTCTTGATCCAACCCGAGTCCAAGATTTCAAAGATTACATGTTTTAGATATTCAACCAAGTTTACGAGGTTTGCTTAGGTTTGTTTGGTTTTTTTTTTTTGGTTTTTTAAGCTTATGTTTTTTTACCCTTTTTTTTTGTTTTGCTTTATTATTTTTTATAGTTTGCTTTCTATAGGGTTAGTTCTAGGCTTATGACCATAGTCATTGATTTCAAAGGTTAACATGGGTTGACCATTTTTGCATCATTTTTAAAATTAAGTTGTTTTAATTTTATCATTCAACATTTGATATATTAAAAATTGTTCATTGGCTTTTTATTCCCCTTTCTTTTTAAAAGGTTTCTTTTTTTCTTATTTTTCTTAATGTAGTTATCTCAATCTCATGTTCATAGTTATTGAGTTTGTGAGTTAACTTGATTTAACAACTTTTTTTTCTTTGTTTTTAGTTTTTCTTTGGTTTTATCCTTTAAAATTAGGTTTATTCTAGATAGGATCATATTGGATTCTTCTTTGTAGTTTTTATTTTATTTTTTTATCATTTTATTTCTTGTTGTTGCATTCTTTTTATTCATATTATTTAAATTATTAATTGGTTTGATGAATCAGATATTAAATTTTTTTTCCTTAGCATTTTTTTACATCAAAAATAGACTTAACAATTGGAGAGAGTTTTAATATTTCAAGATGAAAACTCAGAGGGAAGCTCTCCTTTTTATGTAAAGTGGAGAAGGAGTTCTAGTTAGTTTCACATACAATCTTACTAGTGCTTTCTTAATGAGATTATCTTCATATTTTATTTACATAAGTTTATGCATTTAATTTCCTTCAAGGAAGAAGTTCGAAGAGCTAATTAACACCTACCCTTCCAATTAAGTCCAACACAAGGAATTTTAATTGATGATGCGTTCCGTCGTTAATAAATAATGGCTGACAATGGCCCTTTTTTCCAAATATATTACAAAAATAATTGCACCCCAAATCTGTATGAACTCTTGCATGTGCAAAGGATGGACAAAATAATAATGTAGCAATCCCCTTTATAATTTCAAGAGGTCAGTGATCAATCGATGAACTCAACTAAAAAGAAAAAAGCACTTCCAACTCATGACGAAGTGCAAACCATGAACCTAATTAGTAGAAACAAAGCCTTGTAGCATTTTCATTATAATTGAAATCATTGTGCACTCTCTCACAAATCACTATGAATTGTAATAATGATTTTTTTTTAATTTTCAATTTGATTTTTGAACTTTCTCTTTCCACAAATATGCACTTTTGAGCATAAATTAACACCCAATTGCAATTTTTTTCTTTTTAAAGAAAGGATTTAATTGGAAGATAGAAGACTAGAGTGAAAAGAGTGGGTAAAATAGGTGATGGCTTTGAATTATATACAAAGAGTTTATTTCGATCCCTTGTATTTTTTGGTTTATAGGTGATTGGTCCTTTTAGTTTTTAGAAATTCAATTTTGGTACTGAAGCTTATTTTCCTTATTTTTTTTAGTTATTTGTTTATGAGATGAGAGAGAGAAAACCCTCAAATTCCAGTGATAATATAAAACATGGCCATTGATAATGATTTTGGCCACCAAAATAATTGAAATTAGTGTTAATGAGTTTCATTTTATGAAGGATATTTTCCATAGGTGTTGTTTTTTCCTTCTTACCTGAGGAGGCATATCTAATCACTAGAATTTTTTGTATTCAAGTTAATTTTGGATTTTTTAAGCTATTGTTTGGGTTTTTTTAATGTTGTGGATAGGTTTATCAGGGTGTTTAATATGTTTTCTAGGTATTTTAGGTAAACAAATACGTTGAAAATGTGTTTGTAAACCAAAAAAAAAAACTAACACCTTGTTTTTCTAACGACTTCTGGTTGCTGGATTCTACACAACACAGACAATGCATCATTTATTGTCTTGTTTAAAAATAATCCAATACGAAATTAAAAATAACTAAAACTAATCCAAAAAGCATAGGCTAGATTTTCTCTTCTTTTATTTTCTCAACGTGTCTAAGCTCCTTTTCTTGTTCTTCTTCTTCTTTTTCCTTCTTTTTAAGGTTTTGTTGTTTAATAATTAGGTTAAAAAATGATAAAAGAACTCATTGAACCCAATAAAGTCATGAATCGGATTGCATGTTTAACAGTTCATCCATAGGATTCGAGCTATTTTTTTTCCTTTTTCTTGTTTAATACCTTTTTTGTTCTTTAAATTAACACACACACACACACACACACATATATATATATATATATATATATATATATATAAAACATTTCATCCCTTGTTATCAATGATCTATTTTTTCTAGCTCGAAACTAAAGAAATACAATTTAATCTTTTATTATCAATGATATACTTTTCTTATCTCAGCCACACACATATAACATAATTTTTATTGAATCTGATGATGTGCATGAGTTTGCTTGGTTAACTAGAGTTCATTTAGGTTATTTTTTTAGTTAAGTGCTATTTTTTTAATCACTTTCATCCTTTAATATTAAGTTAATTGGTGATTGAACTTTCCACTTTATTTTTTTCAAGATTATATCTCCAACTCTTGGATGTTAGCCTAAGTTTATCCAATGTGTTTCCATTTTAATATTAAATAAAAATATCATTCAATACATGGTTAAAATCCATTTTTTTAAGAGACGTTACCAATGTCTAGATATTTTTTTTAATTACATTTAAAATAGTCAATGGACTAGTTAAGAACTATACTTAATGGTATTTTTGTTAGTTCAACCAAAACTAGGTGAGCAGAAATGTTGTTACCCTTTTGAGTGCAAAGACCACCACCTTTAAGTGTCTTTTTTAACATCGCCCATCGATTGGGCTAGTTAAAAAACAACCTAATTAATTAAGCAGATTTAAATTGATATATGATATAGGTTTAATAAAGATAATCAAAAACTTAACTTGGCTCTACTTTCAAAACCTAAGTACAAAACAACTTCACCTGAATGATATCATATGATCTTATAGAGTAAAGAGAATCTATGTAATGACCCCAACTTTTATAGTTGTCTTGTATAATGTAACATTAATTTTAGTGCAATTTGTTTTTTGGATTCCTTCTACCATCATCTTATTCCATTTAGTCACTTACTTTCATTTCTTTTATCGTAAGATATTCCTTCCAATATTAGTAAAATTTCAGCTGCATTTCCCTATAATTTCTTGTTTTCTCATTCTTCCATATACTCTTGTATAGTATAACTATTTATGAATATGTCTTATTGATATTTCACATCATAATTTTTATAGCATTATGACTATAACTTAATGGTCAATTTATTATTCACATCACAGGGTGTAACAATCCATTTTAAAGTATCAAGATCCAAAACATGCACACATCATATTTATATACACATGAATATATACAAAAACATCCACTTAAAATTATATGTCTAGTTTGAGATATAAGGCAAGACATTTATACATCTTCGATAAAGTTTCTAAGGTACCTATAACTATTTGAAATATAGCTTTATACAATATAATTACATAAAATAAGATAGGCAAATTCAAGGACAACTAGGACCTACAATAATTGATAATTAAATGAGATACATTCATTATATTAATTAATCACATAGTTTATCAAGGATCATTACTAAACAAATTTAAAAATTAACATGTTTGCATTGTTATTAATACCATGAATTCATAATCAATTATATTATTTTATTTCCCCTCGAGTTAGGAGAGTTTGGCCTCTGATACCTGCCTAGAACAACTATAAAAGGACAAGCTCTAGCAGACTTTATTGCTTAGTGTTCCTTTAAGAAGTTAATACTTTATTAATCCAAATCTACATTGAGTTTCAAAACACCACTTACTAGGCCAATAGCTTCTTTAGAGCTTGCCTAATCAACCCCCATATGGCAATTATATGTTGATAGGTTTTCTAAAACAAAGGTCAGTAGAGAGGGGATAGTTCTCACAAGTCCAGAGAGATAGGATTATATATAGGGGGTTCATTTGGAATTCTTAGTTACTAATAATACAGTAGAGTATAAAGTTCTTTTAGTAGGATTGAGGCTTACGACGGCCTGAAATGTTTATCCTTTCCACATTCATAGCAACTTATAACTAGTTATTGACTAATATCAAGGATTATATGAGGTTAAGGAATCCATCATGCTAAAATATCTTCAAAGAGTTTAAAATTAACTATTCAAGAAAGGTAAAGGCAGAGAGATCGCAATCATCCACGTACCCAGGGAAGTCAACCACTAAGCAGATTTTTTATCCAAACTTGTATACTCTAACTTAGCAGAACACCCTCTGAACATATGGATTTAAACTTTGAAGAAGCCAAGTATAGGTGAAAAGGGACTATTGACCACCTTAATCACCCTCGATAAGGATTGGTAAACACTTATCTAATGTTACTTGCCCACTAATAAAATACCTTTTAGCAAAATCACTGATATCCTATAATGAACATCCACCTCAATTTCCATTCTAAAATGGCAATCAATTTAATGAAAGCATATATGTTTTAAAACAACTTCATGAAGGAATATGTGGTCTCCATATAGGTTTTAAAGCTCTTGCTAACCAAGCTACTTAAACAGGTTTCTATTGGCTAACCATACTCCGTGATGCCACTAATTTGGCTAGAAGATATGGTAGTTGCCAAAGATATGTTTTTGTCTCCTATTAGCCCTTTATATGATGATAGTTATAACCTTCTTAAGACTTTTCTTCTAATGAGTGATGGATGTCATGGGTCTTTTTCCCAATGCCACTAGTAATAGATAATTCATCCTAATAGCGGTTGACTATTTCACAAAATAGGTGGAGGTTAAGGCTTTAGAAGATATAAACATCAACAAAGTAATATTTTTCATTTAGAAGAACATTATATATTATTTTAGATTTTCTAAATTCTTGATAATAAATAATATAACATAATTTGACAACCATAAAATGAGAGAACAATGTTAGAGACTCCATATAGACCATTAGTTTTCTTCAGTAACACATCCCTAAACTAATGGTCAAGTTGAGATTACCAATAAAGACCTAATCAATGGGCTTAAAAAGAAGATAAATGAAGCCAAATCAAAATAGGACCAAAATTTATACGTCTATCGAACAATCTAAAAGATATCAACTTGGAAAACTCCTTTTCTCCTCATGTATGGTATTAAAGTCATAATACTTGCAAAAATTAGGTTTCCAAGTCTTAGGGTAACCCATTACTCCCTAAAAAATAATAGGCAATGATTCAGAGCTATTATAGATCTTTATAAAGAATATTGGTTGACAATGGCTGTAAGGAACGAAGTTTATCACCATCAAATTACTCAGTGTCATAATGTCAAGGTAAAAAACATGAGTTTTAAATTTAGAGACCTACTACTTTGAAAAATAAAAGCAACAGGTAATAAGGACACCAAGTGCAAACTAGTAGGAAAATAAGATGGTTTTTTTCAGTGATTAAGGTAGTTAAAGCCAACACTTATCACATTCAAGATATGAAAGGTGAGAATCTCCCTCGTACTTGGCACTCAATTATCTCAAAATATATCGTAGATAAGAATGTTATTTTTTTAGAAATATATGTCATATTTCTATTTTATATTCATTCTTACTCTTGAGTGATGTCTAAGACAGGCATAATACTTTAGTGGACTTTGAAGCCTCATATTATCACTAGGGATAGCCTCGGGCCTCCCCTTCTTCAGCGCAGTCTTGAACTAGCACAACACTCTAGTAGAGCTTTTAAGCCTTATGTTCTCACTAGGAATAGCCTTAAGCCTCCCACTCTTTAGTTTAGTCTCTGACTAGCACGATACTTTAGTGAGGTTTTTTAGCCTTATACTATTATAGGACAATCTTGGGCCTCCCACTTTTTAGTGCAATTTTGAATTAACACAACACTTTAATGGGGCTTTTAAACCTCATATTATTATCAATGATGTCCTTAAGCCTCTTATTCTCCAATACAGCCTTGAACTGACATAACTTTTCAATAAAGGGTTTCCAGACTTCATACAATAACCAAGAAAGCTATAAGCCTCTGACTATAGTAAGACTACTCTCAAATGGAGTGTTCCCATATCTTATGACAATGCTAAGAAAGCCATAGGCCCTCACTCTATAATCTAATTACTTTCTAGTTAGGAGAATTTCAAGCCCCTCATCAATTAGGAATTGTAACCAGGAGTTTCCTCAACAATGTTGATGGTATAATAACAAAGATCAATTCACCCTAAAAAAATTTATAATTTCTTAAAAAAAATTAAAGAATAGCTTGACACATCTTAGGCTAAGTGATTAGTACTCAAAAGTGCATTTTTATCATGGTTTTA
>SRLM01002492.1:0-64325 GCA_015708895.1 Populus ilicifolia | reverse complement strand
CTGCACTTGGGAGAAGACATCAATCTCTTTGTCGTGTCAGGTATCTTATATTATTAGATAGATTATTATAAAACATACTTTAGTTAAGGAGTTATTGATACTTCAAGTGCAAAATGATGATATAAAACCATGATAAAAATGCACTTTTGAGTACTAATCACATATATTTTAACATTATAATTTATCTAATTTTTTACTTACTAGATTAATGATGCTCGACAAATATATGCTTCTTGCATTGGCAAATGATTTCAATTAAAACATTGTTGGGTTGTCTTAAGAAAAAAAACCTAAATGACAATTTAAGAGTGCAAGTCAATATTAAAGGTCAAATAAGAAATAAAAAAAAGTCATGTCAATGCAAGTTCAACTTCATCAACTCTATCTACCCTTAATTCTGTTAGTTTAAGAGAAGACAGTAAACTATTGATTTATCAAGATAGATCAATTAGTCAGAAAGTTGTAAAGGAACAACTTACACATAAACAAGAAAAAGATAAAGTTGAAGAGGCAACTGTAACAAATCTCTTATAATAATTCAAGAATATTGTAGTTGAAATTGAAGATCATAAGAAACAAGACAAAATAATTATATTAGAGCAACAAGTTATGATAATTCAACAAAGTCAAGAGAAACAAGAATTGGATAGGATTAAGAAAAAAAAACAAATTATGAAATTGATTTTTCTAATTTGGATCCAATTTCTACAACGTATTTTTAAAATAAAAGGTTAGAAATTATTCAAAAGAAGGGTTTTAATTTTTAATTAACTAGATTTATTTATTATTTAATTTAATATATTTTTAATTAAATATTTAGAAATTTATTGGTTATTTTAAATATATTGCTATAAAAGTGGTGTCAATTCATAATACTTTTTTGAAGTTCTTCTAACACTTAACAACAATAAGTAGGATTAATTAACTTAAAAGATAACAACCATAAAAAAATAAAAAAAACTTGAAAATTATGATGGCATAAAAAGTTCAAAGCTAATGATTCTACTCATTACAGTATTATTCTCATAAATATTCAATCAAATCTTCTTGTAGTTGAGAGCTAGTTACTCTATCCCTGATTTAATTATAAATTTGAAGAAAATTATGTAATTTTGGTGTTTCACCATGTGACACTGATATAAAAAAATTGACTTCACATTCATGGTTAAATCCAAGATTCATTGCTCCTTCATCCTCAATAATGATATTATGCATTATTATGCCAACTTTTATAATATTTGCAAGCGTTTTTTCATCCCAATATCGAACAGATCCATGTACAATTGCAAAACGAGATTGAAGCACTTTAGATGCCTGCTCTACATCCTTTCTTGCAAACTCTTGTTTGCTAAAATATTTTCTCTTTGCTCTTAATGGCCTTGGAATTGTCTTAACAAAAGTTGACTAATTAGGATAAATCCCATTTGCTAAATAGTATCTTATTGTATATTCATACCCATTAATTGTATTATTGATAGGAACAGTACGACCTGCAGCAAGTGTAGTGAAGATAAGTGACTGATAAAGAACATTAATATCATTTAATGATCCAGACATTTCAAAAAAAGCATGCTATATCCAAAGATCTTGTGAAGCCACTATCTCTAGAATTATAGTTGATTCACAATAATGATCAGTATACATCTCATGCTATGCAATTGGGCATTTCTTCTATTTTCAATGCATATAATCAATACTCCTTAACATCTCTAGAAATCCACGCTGCTCTCCAATTAATAATAATCGACAAATATTAGCCTCATTTGGTGCCCTTAGATACCAATCACCAAAAACTTTTACGATTGTTTTGATGAAAGCTCTAACACTTTCTATCGAAGTGCTTTCTTCAATTTGAAGATATTTATCAGTATGATCTGCAGGAATACCATATACAAGTATTCTGTGAGCTACAATTACCTTTTAAAGCCAAGATAAACCAAGAATACCAAAAACATGTGTCCTTTATTTGAAATATGGATTATGAGTATCCATTATATTTGCGATCCAAAGAAAAAGATAACGACTCATCCTAAATCTTCTTTGAAATTGAGTTTTAGTGAATTTAGGATTTTCAATAAAATAATCATTATATAACCTTAACTCACCTTCTTTTTTATTATGATTAACAATATTGTTGCCAATAATAAAGTCACAATACCCTGCTCTCCGCCCTTGATTGTTCGATTCTTCCTCAACAACCACAACAGTAGCAACTTGAAAAGCAAACACAGGAGTGTCATCATCAAAATCAAAAGCATAATAAAAATTAAAATTAAAATGATTCATGATGAATTTTAATAAAATATATTTTTGATTAAAGAGAAAACAATAAAATGATGAGAAAAAAATATTAAGGTAAATGAGAATATTTATAGATGGATTTTTTTAATTTGTTTTTTTTTTGAAATCTTACAATGTTAGTGGTCATTTTTTCAAAATTTAAAATGGTGGCAAACATTTTTTCAAAGCATTAATTTTTTTTAAAAAAATAAAAATAAAAATTTAAAATATTGATGATTTTTTTTCAAAGTTTGAATTTGAATTTACTTTTAAAAAATTAATTTTTTAACATTAACATATAAAAATGAAAATTAAAAATATTCATATAAATAAATTTTAATTTTAATTTTAAATTATATCTTTTAACTTTCATATTATTTCATTAAATTTTATAATTTTTATAAATTACCCATATTAATTATATAATTAATAACATCATAATTATATTATATATAAAATATCTAAATTAGTTATATAATTATATAAAAATAAATTTAACATGAAATATATTAAAATATAAATGACTTTTCTAAATAGCTTTTTACCATTGGAATGCACATAATTAAAAAAGCTATATTTATACTATTCAAAAAGCTATTTTATCAATTTAGTCCCTCAATTTAGCTTTTTGCATTGGAGATGCTCTAACAATTTGTCCTTATAAAAGATTTGTTAGTAAAAGCATTAAAATAGTTTATGCTTGTAGGTGTTACACAAAACCTATTTTGACTGCTTTGAAATTAAAAAAAATACATAGAGGTGTGTGCCAGATACAAGTTATTAGGCTGGCATTTTTAGAAGTAGTAGGCAATACTGAGCTACATGGGTTGGTCAGACTTTTTCCCATGATATCCATTTTGACTGCTTTGAACTCAAAAAAATGCATAAAGGTGCGTGTACCGGATACAAGTTATTAGGCTAGCATTTTTGAAAGGAGTGGGCAAGACTAAGCTACATAGGTTGGTCGGACTTTTTTCCATGATTGAGGATCATGGGCTACTCGACCTTCAGCTTTTGACTGAGCAACATTGGCTGTTTTACCTTCGGCTAGTGACCGAGTAATATATGTTGCTTGGTTTTGGGCTTTATATTTTTTTTTTTGAAATATTAGCATCATTATTTGCCTTTCAAATCTTTTAAACATATATGTATAAAAGATATAAAATAAAAGAAGTGACAAAAAAAGACTTATTCATTGTGTACCGGAGATGTTATCTATATATAATGATTATGAGAGTGTTATCGTAGTTAGGTGTTTGAATATTAGCTTTTTATTTTATATCATTAAAAACTTATCATAATTTTCTGCCAATATCTATAAAAAAGAGAAAAAAATTAATTGTTTTGCTTTGTTAAAAGTAATGTAGTAATAAGAAATGAGCGTTAAAGTAACTAATATGGTTTATGTATGCGTTTAGGATACAAGGAAGTGTATTTTTAAGTGGTCATAAAGAGTGAAGAATAATCATTGATCATTTAAAGAAAAATGATCATAAAGATATGGAAAAGAACCGTTATCCTCTTGTACACATCGAAGACATGTATGAAGATTCAATGAAAGCATTTATGCTAACTTAGAGATTTTATTGTGGAAATTTTTATAGAAATAGGTCTGGAGACATAGAAATCTCGCATGTGGAGACTATTATAGAGACAAGTTTTATTTTTTTTATTTAAAAGTCCAAAATAGGAGATACAATTCCTAAGGCTTGTCATAACCTAATGTTTACCCCTTTTGAAAACAAGGATTTCATCAAAATACTTCACAAACAAAATTTGATAAATTTTTGCACAGGAAGAAGAAGAAGAAGGATAGTTAATTAAAAATGATCAATTTTTTTAAAAGAAAAAAAAATAAAATTAAGGATAAAATTAGAAAAATAATGAAATTCATAAAAAAAATCAAGACTAAGCTAGAACAATTACATAAGGGTTAGGAATAATATTTTAAGGACAATTAGTGACATAATTGAAGAAAAAATAAGAAAGTTGAAATTTAAAGAATTAAAAGACCAATGATCAAAATGAAAGAGATGAAAAAACAATATTCTTATTAAGTCAATCAGGGACTTGATGGAGGAAAAAAAATTGGAATTTAAAGTCAATTTTACTAAAAATACACAAATTAGAGGACCAAGGACTACATTACAAAATACAACAAATAGTAAGGTTTTAATTAAGTTTGATCATGGGTGAAATTGAAAGAAATTCAAAGATTTAAATCTAATTTAAGTAAAAATTAATGATTTGAAAAATAAGGACTAAAACTAAAAAGGCATGAAAATTCCTAGACTAAAGTGCATTTCAACCTTTAAAAACGATGTTGTTTTCTATTAAATGCAAAATCATAATCTAAATCTAAACAAAAAACAACACCATATCATTTTAAGTTAAATGACATGTTTCACTCAAACATTAAAAGAAATCTGAAGATTTAAATCTAATATAAGTAAAGATTAAAGATTTGAAAACTAAGAACCAAAACCAAAAAGGCATGAAAATTCCTAGACTACAATATACTTTAACCCTACAAAATGATGTTGTTATTTTATTAAATTAAAAATCATAATCTAAATCTAAACTGAAACCAACACTGCATTATTTTAAGTGAAATGACATGTTTCATTTTAAATATTGTGTTTTTGTTAATTGAGGAATAAGAAACAAATGACATTGTTTCACATTCCATGAACAAAACCTTCTTCCTTACAACAAAAAATTAACCCTTTTTAAAGGACCAATTTTGACATAATTGTACTATGATTTTCTACCTTTTTACAAACAAGCAACATACCAACACTCTCCTTAATATCCCACATGTTATCTCAATTAAAAACTTTGTATTTCTTAGCCCTTAAACCATTGTTAAATCATGCCGAAACCCTCTATCCCATTAGGAACCGTTTGGGAACGTGGTTCAACCCACGTTCCTAAAAAATTTAATTTTTTTGCTAAAATTTAATATGGTTTGTATGTTTTAAATTATTTTGATATGCTAATGTTAAAAATAATTTTTTAAAAAAAAAATCTCTAGCATGCATTTCAACATGAAAATTTATTTGAAAAACAACAGCTACCATATTACCAAACACATTCTTAGCCTTATTCCAGTATAACTTAACTAGATATAAATGAATTAAATGTTGTGATTTGTCTATTGTAAAGGCATTAAAATGTTCCTAAACCCCTGTAAATAACACCTAATCTCCATCCACGAGAAAAGAGATGGGAAAAAAAATGATAATTAAAAAAATGAAGAAGAGAGATAAAAGTATAAAAGACAAATAGAAAAAGTATAAGTACAAGAACTCTAGAATGACGAGGAGAGACCAAACAAAGAAAGAAAGGTTAGAGAAAGACAAATAAAAGAAGAAGAAGTGATATGATATTGCTAAATAACAAAAAAAAGAGATGGAAAAAGAAAAAAAAAGCTGAAATATAAGAGAGAAATAAGGAAAAAGGGATAAATTTTAGAAACAAATAAGGGAAAAAATCTTGAGTTTTATAAGAGAAAACTTGTATGGTGATGCTAAACTTTGTTTTCACTAATAATGACAATAATAATCTCTCTCCTCTTAATAATATTTATTCCAGTTCATTCATTGAGTTTGAGGCATACAATAACAACAACAATAATCTTAAGTAACAACAACAATAACTCACAATATTATCAACAACTTTTAATAATAATAGCAATCTTGGTTTAGGTAGAAGCAACAAAAACAAATTTTGTAATAGCATAGCAATCTATTGGGTTTTATTAGAGACAAAAATTTCACTTAAATGTCATAAGTGCCAAACAAAATTACTTAAATAGAAAAGAAAGTTTTTGACCCAATCAAGATCAAGTGAAACTTGAAGGTAAAAGGTTAGGTTTTTAATTAGATATATATACTTGTCAACCTAATATAAACTCGATTAGAAATGCATGAATAACTTTAAAAGTTTTTAAAATCTCTCTCTCTCTCTCTCTCTCTCACACACACACACACATATATATATATATATATATCACTCAAATTTGAGGTCTATTTCTCTTTTTTCTTGAGTGTTCTATTCTTAAATTTCATGTTCTTCTTTTTAATATCTGTAGAATATCTTATTAGAGAACTCTATACTTTTTTTTTTCTAACTTAAAAGAATCATCTACTGTAGAGAGTCTTAATCAAGTTGATTATGTTATACAAAATATTAGTATTTTTAGTTGTGTGGTCATCTTTTCAACTTGGACTCCTTTTGTATTTGATGACTCAAATTTGGTATTCATGCTTGCCTCACCTAAAAGACTCTTTGAAGGATAATGTTATGAGCTCTTTAAATAAGGGTGTTGTTTTCTTATGCTCTGGTAATAAATTTTTTATTTTTTCTCTCTCCCTTGTGAGTTATTCATGACAATAATAATAAAAAGAAACCAATAAGAATGCGTGTTTTGATTAACTTTATCTCTAGTTCAACCAACTCATAAAAACTTGATCCATGTAAGATTATTTTAACTAGGTCAATCATTGTCAAGATTTTCTATTTTCTTAAATCATCTTTCAAGAAATGATTTCAACAATATTTTGTTTAGTCTTTTCAGGATAGTGACAAACAATAAATACTCAATAAATGCTTAAAATTTAATAAGATAGAGTTTCAAGTATATAAATACCTATATTAATTGATTTTTGAGTCAAATATGAATTGAGATTTTGAGTTTAGGTTTGATAGTGCCAAACTTGATTTTCAAATACCCATTACCATACATATATTCTATCAGTATGGTCACAATATTTTCACCATATCATTTAGTTTTATTCTTAATAATTTATTAAATATAATATATATAATTTATAAAATTTTTTCACATTCGAGTGATTGATAAATTATAAATATCTTAAATTTTAATTTTAAGTTGAGTAGAAAACCTAATTAAATTATTTTCTATCAAAAGCAAGTTAGTATAGTAATTTAACAAGTTGGTTGCAACTAATTAAATCACGTATAAAATTGAATTGAATTCCAGGATATGAACTCGATTGATAAATTATTATAATTTTTATATTTAAAATAAAATATTAAAATATATAATGAAATTTAATCATACTGTTTAGAATGGATATGAAAATGAATTGAATTATCAATATTAACTATTTGATACTCCAGTAATTTCTTTTTGTTACAAATAAAAAACATTTAAGTGGACATTATTGTTTCCTTTGGTTCCCTTTTTTTTTTTTCCCGTTGATTTCTTCCCTTGATGGGGTCCATTACCTATATTTTGTACCTTTTCCTTGCCTATGAAAAAAGTACGAATTTTATAACAGTAAAAGATGAACGAATAGTTAACAATATGTTTTATTTTAAAACACAGAATAATATAATATATAGTACCTACTAAACCTATAAAAATGCAACCAAGCATCGTTCATTAAAAAAAAAAGAGAGAGAGAGAGAAATAAAGGGCTTGCAAAAAGACAAAGAAAAAGATTGGACGTCGGAAATGATATTTTTAGAATATTATTTTTAATATTAATTCAATAAAAATTATTATAGTAAATCAAAGGATCTATATTGATTTTCTTTTGATAATTTTTTAGTAAATAAATTCCAATTACATCCTTATAAGAATTTCAAACTAAAAATAATAATTTAACCATTCAATTCAATTTAAGAGTTCTAAATAACTTGTAATAAAATTTAGATGTATATAATTAATGATATTCATTCAACTCATCTTGAATTAAATGATTATTTTATAAATTAATAAATAAAAATTAAAATATAAATATTATTAGATTTGGTATTAAACTACCATGTCGAATATATATTTGTATTTATAAAATATTTATATTCTTTACACATATATAATTTAGATTTGTTTATTCCTTTTTTTTCAAAACCCAAAAAAAAAATGATTTCAAAACTATTTTTAACCTGAAATATATATTTATATTTATAAAACATATAATTTAGATTTGTTTATTCTTGAATTTTTCAAAACCATAAAAAAAAATTGATTTCAAAACTGTTTTTAACCTGAAATATATATTTATATTTATAAAATATTGATATTTTTTACACACATATAATTTATATTTGTTTATTCTTGTTTTTTCCAAAACCTTGAAAAGAACAAAAATTCATTTCAAAGCTGTTTTTCTATTGATCATGAAGATGAAGTACCCTAAAAAAATCCTAAATTATTTGTTTGTCTCTTACGACCAAATCTCTTCTTTCTTTTAATTAATTCTATCTACTAGCATCTTTATCTAGCTTTAACTTCTTTGTTTCCAGCACCTTTACATATATTCTCTTTAATTCCCTCGTTTGCTTTATCCATGGCCTCCCTCATAGCAGCAGCAGCAGCAGCTAGCAACAGACAGTTTAATCCAGCATCTGCAAATTCATTATTATTGTTTTGAGTCCTCCTCTCGTGACAAAATCCATAAGTTCTTCAATACGAGAAGTCACTTAATTCCTTGCTGCATGGTTGAGAGTATAAAATGGAGTTTTGTAAAGGATACTCATTGACCTTGTTTCTAGAGCTCGTAGAAGAAAAGGAACCCATCTTTGACTTTGATATCCGTGGTGGCGCGCTTGCGGGTTGAGTAAAAAGAGGGATTTCCGACGTTAAAAGCCATGACTCAGAGACCTTCTCAAACATGGGTGAGGAATTTATCTTCACTCGTAGAGAAATAAGAACCGCCTGTGCTTCGTCATGTTCTCCAAATGAACCATCAACCTCAGTGTTTCCAGGTTTACTGATTTTACTATTTTCTCCCGATAGTTCTGTGAACAACCCTTATGATGAAGTTGCAAGGCATGAACAGCTGTGGATAGATAGCATTCTAGTTTTTAATTGGAATGTAGTTGCAATCTTGTAAATAATTTTTTTTAGTTTTCCTTTAAGATATAAAATGTTATATAATTTTAAAAGTTATATNAAAAATAAAAATAAAATATTTTTTTAAATAATAATTGATAAGATCTCCCGTCATCTATATTAAGAACTTTTTAAATTAATAGAAATATTCTAATCATTTACATAAATTTATATTAATTTTATAAATTTTAAAATTTATGGTTATATAAATTTTTAATAGTTTTAAAATATTTCAAACTTAATTTATAATTATTAAAAAATAAATTTATAATCAAACTAATTAAATTATGTATTATTTTTTTTATTAATATAGATATTTAAATTAATTTATGATTATTTTAACTAATTACATGAATTTTAAATTAATAACTATATAAATTTTAATAACCTAAAAAATTATATAATAAATAATTTTTAAAAATCAAATCTAAAATCTAAATAAGCTACACATCCCGTCATTATTTTTTTTTACGTGTGATATCCGGATCCATATCCATATAATTTATTAAACATCCTATAAAACTAATAAATAAATAAAATCTAAAATCTAAATAAGCTACACATCCCGTCATTATTTTTTTTATGTGTGATATCCGGATCCGTATCCATATAATTTATTAAACATCCTGTAAAACTAATAAATAAATAAAATATTACAGGAATAACAGATATACACGAGATTCAAACCCATATGCTTAGCCGCTCCCACCGCTGCGCTCACTTGCATTCTTTTCTTCTTTTGATTGTTCTCATTCTTGTAAAGCAATCGGATTATTGTTATTATTATTATTAGCCAATCCACGCAAAGATTTCTGTCCGTTAAGAAAATATTTAGCAAACAATAAGGCAACGAGCTGGAGAGATCAAACGGTTGAAATCATGCCGCGTGTACAAGAGTTCCAACTAACACCACGTGGCACCGACAATCCAAACGAAGGTGAACGAACTGTAGCTCAGAAACAGCAAAAGAATAAAAAATAATGGCTTCACATTTCCTCTATCAAATCGGCCACCGAAAACCAAAAAAATATTCCCAAATCGAAACCGAAATTATTACAATGGAATATTGATTTCAATGGAACCCCCAGATCAAAACGACGGCGACGGTTTCTTCTTCGACGCGCTCGATGACTTCCCCTTTCACGATTGCATTGTCACCGACCAATCAACTCTTTCCACCTCAACCTCCACTCTCTACGATCACTCACCGGATACTTCCTCTCCGGTCTCGGGTCTCCGGCACCGCTCTATATCTCTCCTTGGAATCAAAGAGGCCCATGCAGATCCCTCTTTGATCGGTTCAGATGCCTTAGTAATTGACGACCCCGGAAAGAGGAGGAGAGAGAGCAGGCTTAAACTTTATCACGATTTGAAGGGAAATAAGAGGAATTTGGATGGCGCTGAGTCATCTCGGTCGATTTCCGACCGACTTTGCGCTAGACGAGCTGACTCATCTGCGGTGGGAGGTGCTGGGGAGGAGGAGGAGAAGGAAGAATCGACGGTGACGAGGGCGAATGACGACCGAGTTGGTGACTCGGTATACTCAGCGGGTGAACTCGACAAGTCACCTCGACGAGCTGAATCATCTGCGGTGGGAGGTGTCGGGGATGAGGAGAAGAAGGATGAATCGACGGTGACTACAGCGAATGACGACCGGGTTGCTGACTCGGCAGCCTCAGCGGGTGAACTCGATGAGTCAACAAATTTGCTTATGTTCGTAGCTGGGTTGGTGATTAAGGCAATTGGATTCCAATTAAATTTGTTAGTTTATTCTATCACATTTCCCTTGTGGATTTTGTATTGTTTTTATATGCTAGTTGTGGATCCATTTGGAGCTATAAGACGGGGTAGAGGATTTATTGTCCGGAAGTTGGTTTCTTTATGGAATTTGGTTGGTGGGTTTTTTGGTTCTTTTTTAGATGATTGGTTAAAGGAACATAAAACAATATGGAGCCTTTTGATGCAATTTGGGTGGGGCTTGTTTTGGTCATGCTATGTTTGTGTCATTTTGTGTGGATTATTGGTGTTCTCGGTTATGCTTAGTGGGTTTTTAATGAGATATTTGGTGGAGGAACCGATAAAAATAAGGCAGGATTTGAATTTTGATTATACGAAAGACAATCCAGTTGCATGTGTGCCCATACAGTCTTGTGGTGGTGTTGCCTGTTGTGAAGAGAATATTGGAGATATCAAGAGCTTAAATACTCGGGTTATACCGCCTAATCACAAGTTGCAAGTTTCTGTTTTGTTGACACTGCCAGAGTCAGAGTACAACAGAAATCTTGGGGTTTTTCAGGTACATTTTTTATTCATTGGGCAAGGAATTTGCAGTGTTTTGGTTGCTATGCTGTAGTTTATAGTTTGTTACTTGGTTTGTAGCCATTTTGTTTTGTGGAACTGAACTGCATCATAATGCTTTAAATTCTACGGGTTTTGTTTGAAACATGTTTTCGAACTGAGACTGCCATGTGAGAACTTGGGGGATAAAATTACCATCGGACTAGTAACCTCACATGTCAGGGAAGATTTGTTAGCTTTCTAGTTGTGAAATATTAATTTGACGAGGCAATGCTATGGTTTCTCCATTGCTGTGTTCTGTAATTCAGCATAAAATCGTACAAGTTCTTATATTGCTTCTGTTCAAATTTACTAGGACTAGGCTGTTAAGGCATTTTGGTTGTCTCTTGCTAACATGAAAGCTCTTTTAACGATATGTGAAAGTGAAGGTGGCAGCAACCTACCATCCATTTTGGCAGAGGAATTGATGATATTTATCTGCATCCTTATCTTTTAGGAACCTTCTTCTTTTTTGGCATGACCTATATAACAAGAAGAAGCTATCACAGTGGTATTTAATTAAGTGAAAACTTGTACAGAGTTGAACTTGTTCTGTTTATTTAAGGAAAGAAGAAATAAAACCTCCTTATACTTCAGATACTAATCATCAATGATTTTCTTTTAATCTTTCAGAAATGCTTGCCCTGACGTGCTTCATTTGTTCATTTGCAGATCCGTGCAGACTTCCTCTCTGCTGATGGGAAAACCCTTGCCAGCAAAAGCCATCCATGCATTTTAAAATTCAGAAGTGAGCCTATCCGTGTTTTATTGACTTTTTTTAAGGCTGCCCCTCTTGTTGCTGGCTACATATCTGAGTCCCAGACCTTGGCATTGAAGATAAAAGGTCTTACGGAACGTGACGTGCCTACTTCCTGCTTGAAGGTGATAATTGGACATAGAGCTGAATACAGACCTGGAGCTGGTATCCCTGAAATATATGATGCATCCATCATACTTGAGTCGGAACTTCCTCTTTTAAAAACGATTATATGGTATTGGAAGAAAACCATATTCATATGGACCGCCATGGTTTTATTCATGATGGAGTTGCCGATTGCTCTGTTATGTTGTAGGTCTGTTATTATTCCAAGAGCAATGCTGAGAGATGGTTCTGCTATCAACAATAGTACTCCAAACGACGTCCCTGCACAAAGTTGATACTTGATACCAAGTTCCGGTGCACTTGATCAAGACGATAAAAGAAAAGTTAACCTAACTGCAGTGCTAAAGTTGCTGTAACATTTCACATATAGTTAAGTATGCCATTTTAACATAGTTCTCCACCAATTCATTAATTTTTTCTTTCTTTTATCATCAGTATAAATTCAATATCAATCAGTTGTAATTTGTGAATATTACTTGGCAGGAAGACTTTTAAATATCACTGGCTGGGTGTTGCGTAATACAAAGCTAAATCAATAATGCTGTATAGCTCTAACTTGATTGCATAATTCAGTTGCATTTAGATAATGCTATGTGAAAAGCTAAACAAAGAGAAGTGGCACGAATTGTTGTATTTTGTGCCTAGAGCTTGGGAAATGCTTTCAAGAATGAAGCAAACAAGGGCATGTTGAGACTTCCATATAATTTAATGCCCTCGGGACCCCATTTCTCGATCGTTTTTAGAATCCTCCGTCATGCCACCCCGCAGAAAAATAAATTGACAGGCATTAAGCGTGATGTGAAATTAAAGATTATCTGGACATGCTGAGTAAATGGCCTGTATAGAGCAGTGTAGGCAAAGAGATCATGCTGTTTCCTTGGCTAATTCTGGTCTGGACTAAATATGGTTTATGTTCTTAGAAACTACACTAGAGAGCATGTCATGCTGAATTTAGTTCGTGTTTTGAAAACCAAACCTTGTTTAAACAGGTTCCTTTAATAGAACTTTGAATGATTCATGATTGTCTCAGCACCAAGATTTGTAGCCATGCTATTTTCTTTTAAGTTTAGGGCACGCACCCAGAACTGATATCTAACTGATTTGTGAATTAAAAGCATCTTATATGTGCATTCCTGCCAAATTTTGTTATTCAGACAGCCTCGAGCAATTTCATTGCTTTGATCGATCACTACATATCTTGACTAGGTTCAAGCTTCAAAACCTAAAGATGATGTGACTGGGAATGGAGAATCCTACCTACAGCCGAAGCTGCTTACATCATATCATTTGAAATCCATAACCCATTGATTCTATATTGGTAGTCTAAACTCCATGGAAATTCCTTCGGAAGATAACTAATACACGATCCAAGTGATAAATGGATATGTTATTTTGCTTTTAAAGATGAAAAAATCATTACATCATACAAAAAATTAATGTGAAGTCTTATCCGCCCCGATTAATTCGACGTTAATTGAATCCCTTTTAAAATACAAAAATAGCAACATTTTTCAGGCCTTAAATGTCATAATAGTATCCCAAATGCCTTTGATTTTTCATTTTCTTTTCAATAGCAACAGAGAGACGAGTATTGCGTTGGCATGTTTTGATTGTCTGCGGTAGGCGGCCGCTCTCCCAATCTAATAATGAACAAGAGATGTCTTTGCATCCCAATTCTCCTAAAACAAGTTCCGTGCTATGACTATCATACTGGTTTTAAAACTCCCGGTATCTACGCTGCGGTGGATTCCAAGTGCTTCTTTTTTTTTAAAAAAAAAAATCAAATAAAATCATAGTGGAAGCGTATCACAATATCATGAATGTGTTTTATTATATTATATTTTCTTAATTAAAAAAATGTGAATTTATTACTTATATTTAATAAAACAAATTTAAAAATAATTGAATTAATCAATCTTGAAATAGTTGTTAATATTATTTATATGAATATATAAATGTTTAATATCCACTTTTCTTTGGAGTTCATGTGCTTTTTTTTTTAAATTTTTATCTTAGATGTTATTATTCCAAATAAAAAACAATTTTTTTTAAATATATCATACAAATACAATTTATTTATATCAAATGTAAAAAATATAAATTATAATGATCTCTTTGAAATATTATAAAATACAAAATAAATTAAAAAATAACTATTTAAAAAAATGAACAAAAAAATTACAAAATATCAATTTAAATTAAAATAAAAAATTAATATAAACTAAAAAAATACATAAAAAAGAGGGAGTATATTAATATTTTTTAAAATAATAAAAAATGGAGAGAGAAACTAAGAGATATTAGGTAGAGGTGAACAAAAAAACCAATAAAATAAGAAAAAAATAACCAAAAAACTGAATAAAAAAATGAATTAATTAATTAAAAAATCATAAAAATATCCAGTTCAATTTGGTTTCGGTTTTAGTTTCTAAAGTCTGAAACCAATTTAACCGAACCAAACCGGTTTAACCAGCTAGCACTTAAAAAAAAACAACTATAAATAGAATATTTTCTAATTCTAAAATAATATTTAGCCATCAGCCAATCCTAAAGTAATATTCATCCATTAGCCATCCCCCTTCATTCTCTGCATATCTCTTTCTCTACTTGCACTTTACTCTCTGATTTTTCTCTTCCCCTCCCTTTACTCTTTGCTCTATTATGAATTTGATTCCTTTGGGTTTTCTTCAGATCTTAGTTCTCTTATTGAGTCCGTGGTTTGTTTTACTAATAGCCAAAGTAGAGGACTATCAAGTCCACCAAGAAAGCCCCCTCCAATCTCTATTTCATTAAAAAATTCCATCTTCGACGTTAGTCTTTGCCAATAGCAATAGTCCTTGACTTACTAGAAGTTGCAAACATCTCAAATAATTTGCCAAATAGCACCTTATTGTACTTTCACTTATTTCTTTATAGAGATGGAAGAGAGGCTTCTCTTTTTGCTGATCACTAATTAAGGCCCACGCTTTGTTTCTTTCTTATTCAAATTTCAGCATCTACGACAACAAGTGATACAAGTGTTTGAGAGGGCAAAATAATATTTCAGGAACTGGAATATTGTTTCCTCAAAAGCCATTTCTGACCTAGTCAGTGTTGGTAGAGAACTATTAGGTTTCAACCGGTTTTTGGTTTGGTTCGATTTAAAAAATTAAAAATAAATTTGATTTGGTTGTTTATTTTGGTTCAAAACTAGATTGAACCGAAAAATACTCAACCCTAATATTAGGTGTGACTGGTTATGTTTGTGCATGATGAGTTTATATATATATATATATATATATATATATGTCTTTGTATTAAGTCATTCATCCTTTTTAAAAAATAAAAAAAATTAATGTGGACAATTCGTCATCTATCATCCCAATTTTTAAACAATTGGGGGTTTAATATATTTTTAGATTTAAAATTCTATTTGTTAATTTATTTTGACATAAAAACACCCAAGAAATATCATAGAAACCTAAAAAAAAAAAAACCAATCTTTTAACTCAAAACACCTATAAATTGCTTTAAAAATACAAAATTAAATTAAAAAAATTCTTTCTCGAACTCGATCTATGTTTTCAATGAAGATGAAGGCAAAAATCAAATACCACCAACTTTTTTTATTGAATGAAACTTTATATATCAATGTTGACTATTTTGGTTGTTAAAATTATAATAATGTTCAGTTTTTTTCTCTTCTATTATTTTTTAGAGAATTTATCTCCTCTCTCTCAAATTTAAAGATTGAAAAATTAAAAAAATAAACTTTAAGATTAAAATAAAAATTATCAAGAATTTAAAATTAACATTGCTTTTTTCTTCATGTTATATATGTCAGTCCTTTATATTTAATTTGATATGTTTATTATAATTTCAAATCTAATTTTATTTAATTTGATTATGAAGAAATCCAATAAAAAAATTATTCACGATAAGAAAACCCATTTCTTTTATTATATTACATAATATAATATAATATGACGTGCCCGTGGAACTTTTTTTCCTTGGCAAAATTTATGCGAACCATCTAAAAGTGGAAAAGAATCTTGTGTTTCTGATAACAAGAGCTATTAAGGCTACCAATCATGAATCTTCTTCTCTCTCAAATGGAATGCCATTGTTTTTATCCACTTGTATATGACGTGGCTTTTATATATATATATATATATATATAATTTCGGTACCATAAGAATTAAAAGAAGAGTGGTTTTGTAATCGTCTGCCCATTTTCTCCCATGCTCAGATGCTATGATTAACTATTTGTTCGTTTTTATCCTTTTTGTCCACATGATTCCACTGATGAAAAAAAAAACGAACAAACAAATAATCCAACAGGGGTCCAGCTCACTTCAGTGACTGTTAGGGCAGCTTTCCTTCCTTCACATACAGATTTAAGTTCTAAAAGTAAAGCTGGGGAGTTATTTTTTTTTATGTTTTTATTAGGTTTTTTTTACGGTAGGTTTTTCACCTCTTCGATATCTTACTTACTTATTAGACTTGTAAAATATTTAATGGATCGGGGGATTAATCATAGTTCGGATATTTTTATTAATTAAAAAAACAAATAAACAAACCGAAATATAAAAAAATATAATGTGTCCTGTATGGATAATATTACGTGGTCTCCAAATAATGGTTTGTATGATTTAGGAAGTGTTTTTTTTTAAAAAAAAATTAATTTGAATAATAATTCAATGTTTCTATACAAATAACTAGAACAAACTTAATTTACATGGCTTGTTGGCAGAGGATTTCTTGAACTTAAATAAACTAAATATGGCATCTGTCCTTTTTAATTGTTTCTTATGTTCTTTGATCAATTTGTACAAAGACTCTATGATCTGTTTTTATATATATATATATAATGCATTTAATGGAAAAAAATCCTGTAAATGTTGATCCTATAATAAAGAAGGAAGAAAATCTTCGTTGCCATCAACCTACCTCTTGAAATTAGAATCAATAAGCAAGAAAGGGAGAAAAGGCTCATTTGGTATGGTTGATGTTTCTTTTTTTAAAAAAATATTTTTTAATTTATATTATTTAGAAATGTGTTAGTGATTATTTTTTAAAATATTTTTTTATTTAAAAATATATTTCAAGTTTTCGTGAAACTGTATTCAGTTTTAGCATTTTTTAATCTCTTTAATTGTTAACTTTTTTATCATGTTATTTATTTTTGTGCTTTTATAATTTTATATCAAGATATTAAAAATAAAAATACATAAAATAAAATAAACCCAGACATTGAAATTTTTAATTTTTATTTCAATTCTAAATTATTTCATATTCATGACTTATTTTTCAAAAGCGGTCGAAACTCTTTATATGGATTTTTTCCATGTTTAGATTGTTTGGAAACATAGTTTAACATGTATTTTTAATTTTTTTAATATGTTAATATCAAAAAGAAATTTAAAAAATAAAAAAATTATTTTAATATATTTTTAAATTAAAAATACTTTAACCTACAACAACATCTACGATCCTAAATAGAATTTATATCTGGGAGAGGAGTAATTTTTTCTTAGATGTATTCATAGGCAAAAAAAGGAAAAGAAACGCAAGAAGAAACCCAACTCTCTGTACGCTGAAAAAAGAGAGAAGAAAAACACACACAGAGAGAAAAGAAAAGAAACAATTAACAAAGCAGAATCCCTTCTTAAGGTGTTGACATGCATACGAGCTCTGATCACTAGCACCTATATAAAAGAAAGGAATACTGTCATCGCCTTCAACAACCATCTCATATCACAAACGCCCTTTGCTCTGGAGGAATGATGCACTTTTGGTGATCTCGCGCAGAGGCTTGTCCGTGTACCTGATCAAATTATACACCCATGCACCAGCCTGAGCTCCAAGGATGGGTGACACCACGTAAATCCATAAGCCTCTGTATTCGTGTGACACCATTGCAGGTCCCAAGCTCCTTGCAGGATTCATCGACGCCCCTGATATTGGCCTGTCGAACAAACATGAGACGACTTAGACAGTGAATCCTGTCAAGTATTCTAAGTAGAGAGGGATGGCCTGGGATAAATTACCCTGCGAACATCACGTTGAGCAGCACGGTGGAACCAACAGCAAGTCCAGCAAGCTCACCAATCTGCATAGCACAACAGAACATATGTTGTTTATCACCAGAAATTATAATTAATGATTAGGATGAGGATAGGAACTTACAGCTCTGTTATCGGTGGCGACACCGGATATGATGAACATGAGGTAGAATGTGATTATAAACTCGACAACAAAGGACTGCAGATCGGATCCTGCCGGCATTGTTCCTGTGAAGTGATCTTGCTTGCCCTGAAAAATTAATCGGATTGTTCCGGCTGCTAGAGTTGACCCAATGACTTGACATGATATGTAAGCCGGCACCTTTAGAAAACAAAACACAACCACAATCATCCATCTGAACACTCAATCTATTTATGATTTATTAAACACAAATAATAATCATCTCTGTATAACCAACAATTCAACAGCCTAATAATCAGCTGTGACAAAACCTGGATATGGGGACAACTAGTACCTTCTGGTACACTTGTCATTCTAGGTAGCCAACACTACCAAAACATAGTTGTTTTTTCAAAGGGACATGAAGGAAGGAAGGAAGGGAGAAAGAAAACCATTGTTGATGTAAAAAATTTCGAGCACCTCGAGGTTTGTTATGGGTAGAGGTTAACTAATTCTCAACTGGGTAGATATCACAGTTTTACCTGTTTCCATGGAAATCTCTTGCAAGTGGCAAAGGCAAGGGTGACAGCAGGGTTGAAATGGGCACCAGAGATATGACCAAGAGAGTAAACCAAGACCATCACAGCCAATCCCCAAACTATTGATATTCCGGGAAGTGTCACAACCTTCTCAAAGTTCAAATTCACGGCCACCGATGAGCAACCGGCAAATATCAAGAAGTATGTGCCGACTATCTCAGCTACCAACTGCACATGCCAAGCCATCAAAATCAAAGGCAATAAAAAAAAAACAATTAATAATAATCAGTTGTCTGATAAATTCCTAGACATCATGATGATCTCTCCATACAGAAGTGTATGCCAAGAACTTATTCTTGATTTAGGCCAAATAGCAATAGCAATTGGATGGCGGAAAGTTCTTCGTATACGCAATTGGTAGGTAATCTTCAAAATCAAATTATAATAGGAAAAGGGTATCAGATAAAGAACATTTTGATTCAGGAGTTGATCATGTGAAAAGGAGAAAACACAGGAACTGAGAAGGAATCCAGATGTTATCAAGAACACACACCTTTTGCATGAACGGCACAGAGAAATACAAGTCGGAATTTTCCTTGGTTAAGTTGGAGCTGGATGGAGGATGATCATTTTTAATATCCAAAACAACCTCCCCATGGTTGCCATTGCTACTAGTCCCATCGATATCAGCCATAACTAACCAAGAATGAAAGGGGAACAAGGAAAAGAACAAGCAAATGATATCAGAAGTGACAAAGATGTTCCAAGGAAATCTTGTCCTTGCTGTGGCTTTGTTCTTTGCCTATGGAGGGTGTATACGGCGAGAACAAGCTATAATTCTGAAATTCTCAATTTATCATGGGGGGTTTATATAGATCCAAAAGGAAGGGAGAGAGAAGATTGTTGCATGGGGGTGGACGTTGAAAAATGTGACGTTCACATCCGGGTTTTGTGAACTGGAAGCAGATTAAAATACCCTGGCACGAATGCCACCTGCCTATAAATTCTTATCAGGCTAGGCTATATTTATTAAGTTCAATTAATTTGTGCTCATCCAACCCAAATTTTATCCGTTTTCATGACTTGGAAGGGCTATTTATAGAGGATGTATTACTGCGAAAACTGTAAAATTCCAAGGACAGGCAATTCTTTTCAAGCCTAGTCCACTACCATGACCAATAACAGCGTACAAGACATGGTGTTTTTAGCATAAATCATGTTTTCAGTATTTGTTGCTCTGCATGTTAAGTTTCACATGTGCTGAAAATGACACCCATAATTAGTGGTTTGGTTATGGAATATCTCGGTCCTAATTCCATGGCATTTCTCATGGATTTGCTCGAAAAATATGTGAGAGAAAATTGTGTAATTTAGATATAGGATTGCTTTTCTTTGGATCATATCCAACACGGATTTCTTGCATCTCACATTATCAGGCCATTGCTGCATAATCAATTATCATCAATAATTTACATTTTCTAGCTAATGATTTCCTTGCCGGAGTAAACACCATTTACAAACAAGAGGGTAGTTCATGGTTTGGTTCAAACTAAAAAAACCAACCGAATCAAATTAGAATAATTTTAAAAAATAAAGACTGAACTAGACATAAATCCTGTACAAACTGAATCGATTCGACTCAGCTCGGTTTTTTAAATAAAACTGGTAAACTTAATCATACAAAAAACATGCATATTTAAAAAAATCATTAATGTTTGTTGTATCTAAAACAAGGATCAACTTCATCATTTTCTTTTTAAGAAATTATAAGCTAGATTGTTATTTTTACATGGGATTTAAAAGCCCCTCTTAACTAGAAAACAAGAAACAAATTCTTGACTCTCTTTGTCAACACTAGAACCACTTGTCTACAATTCCAAACAAACACCTTTCCATATTCATGGATTATTATCCTTCTCTGTTAAAACCAAAGCAGACCATTGTATGTTTCTTTTCTCCTCCAACAATGACACCTTTCTCAACAATATTAGCCACAAACCCATCATTCCCAAACCCATACAAAACCTATGTTGAGCTTTTTTTTCCTAAAAAATTTGTGACAGCCTCCCTTCTTTCTCCTTTTTACTACCATAACACCAACATAATAACCACACCATTACACTACCATAAAACTCAACTAATAGACCATAATGTTAATCTTCTTTCAAACATCCTACTATTGTTTGTCTACATGAACTAATTGAGTTAGAAAAATCAATGAGTTCTAGAAAGTAGAACAAGTTGTGAGAGCTTTAGGTTAGAGGATCCACAATAAAAAAAAAAAGAATGAGAGGGAGATGAGATGTAGAGCACATGAAAGGAAAATAAAGAATGAGAAAGGTATGCAACGACTTTTTGTGAGGGGGGTTAGGTAAGGGTTAGGGTAATTTATATATTTTTTAGGTTGGACCGGTTCAATTTATCGGTTTCATTTGTAAAACTAAAACTGAACTGAACCAGTTAGATTTTATGGTTTTAAGAATCAGTTTAATTGTTTTTTTTTTTTTATCTTGGTTTGACTATTTCAATTAATTTTTCTTTTTTTTTATTTTCTCAGTTGATGAGTTTTTTTGAACACCTCTAACAAATAGTACTCCATTGTAATCCCATACTAATAATTGTCCTAATGATTTTTACACAGATTTTTAAAAATTAAAAAACTCTAATTAAGAGTGCTTGTTATAAGAATATTATACCACTTTTATCCCTAACTATGTATTTATATAGTAAAAAGTTAATTATGATATTGCTACGTATAAGTTGTTTATGTCATTTAGCCTGTCATTGATACTTTTCATGTATTGATTTAATTTTTTTTAATTTTTCATTTTATCTGAGTTTTTACACTTATTTACTGGGAATTTTCACTCCTCATAATAAATTCTTTGTATTTAGTTCATTATTTTTTGGTTTAGAATAAGCTACTTCACACAAGATTTACATGGTGTTTAAAAGCATAATTAGAGAAAAGTAATTGAATACTACGTGGAAAACTACTTTGGTTTCGACTTAATATGTTTTATTAGCATACTTGTTTTTTTTGCTTCGTTTGTTGTTGATCAAATATTTATTTGTACTATTTCTCCATACACACATACTTTTGAGTGTTTTTATGTATATAATGCATGCTCTAACCATTACAATATTTATCTTCTTATAGTATTCATAACAACTCTTTATTCATTATGTCAACCCATATGATTTTTTATACAAATCCTTATAATAATAATAATTAGGTAGAAATCTTCTCCTCATGATGGCATTCATCTCTTCCTAAGTCTTAATAGGCCTTTCATGATTTCTCTTCTTGTTCAACACAAGTTGATCCTACCACACAATGGCATAGTCATGAATTCTGTCATGACAGACTTAACCTTATTTCCTTTGGAATAATGGTTATAGGAAAAAAATTAGTTCAATCTTTTTCTCCCATTCTAAGTAAGCCTCGAGATTATTTTTTCCTTTATTGTAATGGTGCTCAAATCTCCATCTACGTTATCATAGTTTTTAAAGTTATAGAAAGCACTCTTTTGGACAAATTGGCTATCATGCCTAAACCTATTATCCATTTGACCTCTATAATGCTAAAATTTATCTCCATACCTCATGGATATATCTTCATAATCATCATCTCCTACATTTACATTATCATCAACAAAATCATAAAAATTGGTATTAACATATCTTTCAAGCATCTTAATATAGTTAAAAGTCTGATCAGCCTTATTTTATAATCTATCATTTTTGTTATCATGTCTTTTTATTTTATTTATACTATATTGTATATCTCTCATCATTATATCCATCCTATCTATTTATTATATCTCAATTTATAATTGAAAAGCATGATTGTTAGTCTTTATCAATAGTGTCGTATTGCTCTTATTAGTCATCTTTAAATCTACACAATTTGGTTAATGACAAGTAAAATATATCTTTATACCTTTTATGACTATTAAGGCTTTTCACTCTAATATGCTTAGTTCATCTTTTTTGACATCTCACCCTCTTTTATCTATTTTATAATTGATTTTTAGAGTCAAGTTCTGATACCAATTGATGTGAACCCTATGAATATAAAGATTTTAAAATCCAAAAGCAAGATTGACACAATCCTGAAAAGTTAGAAATCATATTTAAGATAAAACCTTAACCCAAAGATAACTCTACATCAAAAAACCAAAAGTATTGGTGTTGATTTGGACCTGTTGATTATAAAGAATGAGGAACCCAAAGTATAGAAAGAACACCACAAAATCAATTATATTTTGATAAGTTTGATTATTCTTTGTTCAATAAAGATAAAATATGTTGCACCAATTAAAAAAATGATATAATTAAAATCAAAGGCATTCAAAATTTGTAGCTAAGAAAATCTTATATAGTCCCAAACATAATAACCCTAATAAACCTTTTTGAGTTGTAAACCAAAGCCAAAAATATAATTCAGCTAAAAGATGCCTAAAATAAATTCCAAATAATGATTATTGTGTTGCAATAAATCCAATTTAAAACAAAATTATTAAATCACAAAAACCAATAAAAGAACAACAAAAACCCAAATAACAATGTAGTTCAACATAATTAAATTAAATCATCTAAAAAAAATATCATCCTTGCATAAAATCTTCTTATAGTTGAAATTAATATTCTAATAGAGATAGGATTGTCTTGCCACCATTAATATCTTGAATTAACTAGAAACATTTTAATTGTTGAAATAATTCTACTTAAATTACCACCTTTCACTCTTCTTGAAATAAAAGGAAATAATGATGACCTGTCTCTCATAAATAGTCACCCATTACCTGCTTTCTAGATTATAAAATCCTTACAAAACATGAAAAAATAACAAGGAAGGTGTCCTATTATTTATGCCTCTTCATATTTATTTTTTAGCATGAAATCCTTACTAGAATTGAAAAGATAATTACTCATAATAATCTCCTCCTTATTAAAATCCTTTTGGACCATCAAACTTTTCAAAATAATCAACAGATGCCAACCATGTCTTATAATTAGTTAGGATACTCAACAAATTCTTATAATAAAAGAACTTAAACACATGAAATAATAGTTACCAATTTAGGATCCAATGCTATCTAAACCCAAACATATAATTAAGGCCTCTAACCGATCTAAAATAACACCCAAATTGAGCTCATTGGACCAAGCCATTGCAATGAGGGTTAGGCTAAATATAAACAAAGGTTGAACTGTATCAAAATTTAAAAAATAACAACAATAAAAAGATCTAAAATAATCTGATTCATTTTAAAATTATTAAAAAAAAATTATAAAATTTATAGAAAGAAAAACAAATGCTAAAGGATAAACTAAAAAAAACATATGCTTAAAAAGAAAAAAAATAAATTTGGATGAATCTTCTAAATATAAGTCAATCTTCCAAACTCATAATCCGTAAAATTCTAGACTTGAATTCAATCAAGAAACTAATTCTCTAAATATTGAAAGATGAAACTAAAAAAAATATTAATTTAAAAAAAATTTAAATTAAAAAAATATAAAAATTAAAAGAATGATGATTGAATTTGATAGGAAGAAATATTGAAAAATGAAATCGTAAAAAAATTCCAATCATAAAAGTTAATTCAAACAAAATAAAAAGTAATCAAAACAAATGAGAACCAAATCTGACTAAAAAAAATGAAATTGAAAAAAAATTTAATTTTTTAAGTTACTTCAAATAAAATAAATAATATTTAAAAGAACAAAAAAAATTAAAAAAATAAATAAATTAGAGGATTGCTGTGAATTTACTAGGTTAAAAGTGAAATTTTTTTTCATTAAAAAAAATAAAAAATTCTCGACATTGAAACAAGGTTCCATTGACCACAGGCAACATTGAAAAATAATGAAGCCGCTGCGACGATTCAAACATGAATTTTGATATTGGCATTTAGTCACCATGCAATGTAAAGAGCGAGGTCATTGTCGACATCAATTTTGCCCGTATATCAATTCCTGCCTTTGTCTTTCTTTCTCATTTACTCTAATGCTTCTTCTCTGCAAATCTCTTTAATGATTCATCAAATCCTATTTAAAATCCAATTCACTTCATTTTTTCGTTCAAAGTTCAAGTTTTTTCTTCCTTCCTTGATAATTAATTAAATCAAATTAACATGATTTCAATTTTAAAAATCATTTATTTTCATAAATAAGGTTGGATAATTTACTACTTGACTCAAAATGTTTACAAACATAAACTGTATTTTTAAATAATTATTTCTTAGAAAAATAATATTTTTTAATGTATTGGCTGCAAAGTGATTATATATAAATGAACTATTATATACTTTTAATATGCTAATACACTATATAACGATAAAAGGGTTACATTTTAATGAAAAATAATACTAGAAATACATTTTTTTTATGTTCATGAATAAATTCAAACTTGATCGAAGATTAACAAACGAAAATTAAATAATACCTTAAAGTTCAATATAATATTATTCATACTTGAATTTATAAAAATAAACCAAATTCTCTTGTATTCAGCAATTTATTCCAAATCAAAATATAAGCATCTCAACTCCAAATAATTATTTTAATAAACTATATAAGATTAAATAACTTACATGACCTTTCCTTAATTTTTCAGTAATATTAACAAAAAAAAATCAACATAAAATATTACAAACACCATATGATGGGATGAAATTCAAGAAAACAATTTCACTTATCTAAATAAATAAATAAAAAATTACCCTTATTTGTTTTTAAAATATTGTCCATCATGAAAGCAGGAAAAGACCATACTCTTTTAGCTTATTACTGTAATTATCTATTTCAAAATATAACCATCTTATAGGAAATAAATCAAACTTTAATGTAAAAAACAACCAATGTATCTCTATAATTTAAGACCAATAAATAGTCTATTTATTGAAATAGTGAAGGTCTAAAAAAATAAATGTATTCAATTTGTCCTCTAGCAATCATCTAATATCCTCTCTCTCTTCCAAATCATGTGAAAAATGTAAATAAATTAGGGGTTAGGGTCATATACTTAATAAACAATGATTTTGTTCCTTAACCGAACCAAGCATGCCAAAGCTTAATAAATACTTATAAATGAGAACCAATGTATTTTATATACAAAGTAATGATACTTCATAGATTCAAGTGTCAAAACAATTTTAAAAATCATTTATAAAATTTTAATAATTCAAATCATTCACGTAGAACACAGGAATTATATGGATAGTAACCAAGAGTCATATTTCATTCCATGTCTAGACATTAAATTCTAAATAAACATGTTGATTAGTGTTTTTGTATAATCGCTTAAAGTCAGGTCCAAAACATATTCACTCATATTAATATTAAAATCAATCCACAAGTAAGTTCACATAAACAAAATTCATTCAAAACTCATATTTAAATCATTGTCACATTTATAAACACACTTTTATAAAACACTTTTTATCATTTGTAATATATTTATTATGAATGATGCACCTAATTCATGAACAGTAAATATTTTAATGAAAAAAACTTATTGGAGCATGCATATACTTTTTCTAATATTAAATTGACTAACCAAAGGTATAAAAAAAATACTTATCTATTTTGTAAATCCAAAACATTCTTAGATAAAATCAAGCAATTCTAATGCATAACAATTGTATCCATTATAAATTATAAATTTACAAAAGTCCAAATCAATGCATGAATTCATTTCCAATTTCTAACTTAATTAAAGTCTAATTATCACATTAACTTTAAGAGACCTTAACAAAGCCTCCACAGTCACTTAACATTTTTAATATGTTATTATAACTCCTAGTTTTCTTAAAAAGTTTATTGCTCTTCAGCATCAATAATAATTACATACCAAATAAGGTAACTATAGTTTAAAAATAAGAACATTATAAAGACTCATCATAAAAGATATTGATATTGTTTTTCTAAAGTAAGACAATGTAATACACACAAATGTAGTGGAATACAAAGAATAAACTAAAGCTATTTAAAAAAAAACATTTATTAAGTAGATAAACTAATTCATATATAAATAAAGATAATTAAGAGACACCTTCTATCATATATAAAAACTAAAATATAATTTCTAAATTATAGAAAAAACTAAAATATATAGATAAATTACTGTATACCTACATATATTAGTGTGGATTCTGACACAATCAAAAGATTAATATTTAATTCCAAATGTAGGAGTGTCAAAATAATAAATAACTTGACAAGACCGGGATTGAATCATAGAGAGGTGAACTATATAAATTATAAATAATATATATAATTTAACAAAGAGTTAAAGAGATATTTCAGATGTGATAATGATGAACGATTAATATAAGAATTAAAAAATAATAAAAATAATTGTCAAGGTTAAAGGATTCATTAAAGGTATTAGAAATAAATATAATATAAACTCTTTTTGTTGCTCAACTGGAAACCACAGATAAATGAGGTTTCAATCAGATGATAAATTGTTAATATGATTACATTAGTTATCTTATTAGAATAATGTTAATACTTATAAATGTTGTGAGGTATTTATGATGTTAATTTATGTTATTAACAAATTAAGTTTTTTTCATAGCACAAGTGTTAGTTAAACAATACAGTAGGCTATGAAAGGGTCAATTATTTATTGTACCAAGGGTTATACAACATAAATCTAAATTAATCATTTAACAAGCAACGTATTAAGAATGAATAAGATAACCAATGCAAAATATGTTAGTATTAAATATTAAAATCCATGTTGAGTTTACATGACACAACCAAAAGATTGATGTTTTCTCTTAAGTGCAAGAATATCGAAATAATAAATGACCCAGCAAGATTGTGATCGAACCATAAAGAGATTAACTATATAAATTATAAATAACAACAACAATAACAATAATAATAAGTTAAAGAGAATTTTGAGATTGTAAGATCAATATAAGGATTAAAAATTAATAAATACAAATGTTAAAGTTAGAGGATCCATTAATGATATTTCAAACAAGTATTATATAAACTTTTTTTATTACTCAACCAGAACCACATACAAAAAAGGTTTTAATCAGATTATAAATTGTTAACCTAATTACATTGGCTATCTGTTTTGAATAATACTAATACTTGTAAATATTATTATATATTAATGATTATAACTTATATTAATAACAAATTAAGTTCCTTTCATAGCACAAGTATAGGTTATACTATATAGTTGGGCTATAAAAGTGTCAAGTATTTATTATATCAAGTGTTATACAATACAAATCTAGATTAACCATTTAATAAACAAAATATAAAAAATGATTAAGATAACAAATACAAAACATGTTATTATCAAATATTAAAATCCATGTTGAGTTTAAACCATACTTATTCTTACACCATTAGTGTAACCTATTCACCTTAACATAATAAACTTACTTAAACATAATGAAAAAAAAGAAACATAAATAAAAAAAAGATAAGACATAAATAAAATATAAGTTAATTAAGTAAAGGAAAGAAAATGAAAAGCATAAACAAGATATTAATGAAAACAAAGTTTAAACATTATAAAAATATAAAGAAAAAAAGCAAGAACATGATCTTGATCTGAATACTAAGATACCTAAATCCATGAAAAATGCCTCCTTTTATAGGTCAAAATTTAAAATTATTGATTTAATAACTAATTATTGAGTGGATGACCAACTCTTGACTTGGTGACAATCCTTATCTTTTTGTTTGAACAAAACATCATTGCTAATTTCAGACTTTGAACATACTTAAATTATAAATGTTTTAGGAAATTATCTTAGCTTTTCATCCAAAAAATATAATAATTTGAAGTCATTTGGACTTTTAGAACTTAAAATATAGGCTGAACACTGAATAATATCTAGACTGCAAGATAGATTTGGATAGCAGAATTGAATCTTGGATTCCATGAAAGTTTTAGGCCTATGTCTTAACTTTCCATCTATATAAAGTAAACCTAAATCCAAGTTCTATAGCTCTAGTTATGATCCAATTATCGAGCAGTGTTCTAGTTCGGATTAAAGCAGCATCTCTTTTCCAAGTTTGACCCTTTCTTTATCTTCTAAATTCTGTAAGTTAAACTTATTAATCAATCTTTTGATTTATATGATAGGTTTGTATTTAAGATGAACATTTACCATATATTAAAGGTATCTTATAGTATCAAACTTGTTATTATAAAATATATTTTAGTTAAGGAGTTATTGATACTTCAACTGTAAAATATTGATATAAAACCTTTATAAAAATATATTTTTTAGAACTAATTAAATATAGCTGGAAAAACAAAAATAAAAAAGAGAGGAAAGTTGGTTAATCGCTAATCATTTTACTCTAGTCTCCCTTACCTGGTTGACCAATTGAGGTCACTAAGAGGTGACCTTTTTGGTCTCCTTTTTTGGGTGACTAACAAACCTAGTCGTATGAGCTTGGCCTATAGCAATTAGTAAGGCTAGTTATCTATATTGGCCTAGGTGAACAGTAAGGTTTATTTTTTTTAACTTAACACATCCTTCGTGCCCCCTTTTCCCCATTCTTTATATATATATATATATATATATATATATCTGTTTGAAAGAAGTAACTTAGTTAGGAACAAAATTTATAAATATTTGTTATATGTCTGCATAGCAATATTACTATAGCATGGTCTGTGTTTTCATGGTTGTGTTTATACTTATGTATTTCTTCATATAAATTTTATCAATATTTTCTCAACAAGGATCATTGATCATTTGAGAGATAATTCATCATAGAAATTGGAGGTAAGTGTATATGAGAACCTGGAGATAGACATGAGATTCAATGAAGATTTTGTCATGGATATTTGTTAGGGGTCATGAAGACTACATAAAAGAATAAATACATTTTATATAGATTTTTCATAAAGAAATAATACTATTTTATTGAAAATTTTAAAAAATAGAGATACAAGTATTTAGAGATAATTCATGGATTATTTGATATCAGGCAACACATTAATTCTAAGTGCACAAACTTCATTTTTTTAACTCTTGTTACTTTCTTTTTTCATACACTAGTGGAGGTATCCTTTAGTGATCAATCATTTTATCTCTTTTTTAAACGTGTGGCACTTCTTAGTATCATGCTTATTATCATGATGAAATAGACAAAGCTTATTATAATTCCTTGTGTTTACGTTTCTTTTCATAGAAGAAGGATATTGCACAAATTCTTTCCTTTAGGTAACAACTAACACCTTAGTCTGTATGGTGGTCAGAGGTGTAGTCATGAGCTCAAAGAATGTTAGGTGATTATAAATATACACCTTAGTGCTTCTTTTAGATGCTTTTATTAATGATTGATGGTGTGGTAGAGACTCTACTCATATGTGACCTTATCTAGTAACACTAGCTTCTTCCATTCTAGTATAATTTTTTATTACTCATTTAACACCGAAGAGATTTCTATTAGGGAGAGTGCACAACCTTTTCAATAAGGAATACTCTTATACTCCATTAATCGATACTTATGTAGTGATGGGTTCAAGGAGTCTTTCTTTAAGCATTTCTTTATTAAACCTTTAAAGGTAAGCTCTATAATTAAAATACTTAAAAGTAAATTTTTATTAAGGTTTTATATCATCATTATGCACTTGAAGTATCAATAACTCATTAACTAAAGCATGTTTTATAATAACATATCTAATAATATAAGATACCTTTAATTTATAGTAAATGTTTATTTTAAATGCAGGCTTATCACATAAATAAAAAGATTGATTGATGAATTTAAGAACTGAAATTGAAAGGACAAAGAGAGAGCCAAACTTAGAAAAGAGATGGTAGTGTAGTCCAAACCAAAACATTATTTGGTAATTGGATCATATCTGGAGTTGTAGATCTTGGATTTATGTCTACTTTATGTGGATGAAAAGGTAAGACATAGGCCTACAACTTTCATATGGAGCCTAAGATTTAAAAATATCATTTTCAAGTCCAAATTATAGTAATAATAAAAAAGTCTGAATCTGTCCTATAGCCGCGTACTGTTTAGTGTTTGACCTATATCTAGAGTTCTAAAAGTCCAAATGATCTCCATTTTTTTTTCTAGAAAGCTGATATAATTTTCTATAACTTTTATGTGTTTAAGTGATTCTAATTTTGATGTTATCAAAGACATTTTAGGCAGACAATAGAAGATAAGGATTGTCACCAAGTCAAGAGTTAGCCACCCACTTATCAATTAGTCATCAAATCAATTATTTTCAATTTTGGCCTATAACAGGAGACATTTTGGTTTTCAAATTAAGATCATGCTCTTACTTTTTTTCTTTGTATTTTTTGTAATGTTTATGCTTTTCTTTCATTAATATCAAGTTTATGCCTTTCATTTCCTTTCATTTACTGAACTTTTATCTTATTTATATTCTTATTTTATTTATTTATTTTTCTTTCATTCATTATATTTAGTTAAGTTCATTATGTCAATGTAAAAAGGTTACACTAATGATGTAAGAATAAGTATAATGTAAACTTGATATGAACTTCAATGTTTAATACTAACATATTTTGTATTTGTTTTCTTGTTCACTCTTTAATACTTTGCTTGTTAAATGACTAATCTAGATTTATGTTGCTTTCATAAAACAAATACTTGGCACTCTCATAGTTTATACTGTATGGTATAACCAACACCTAAGCTATGAAAAGAACTTGATTTGTTGTTAACATAAGTTATAATCATGAATGTCTGACAAGATTTACAAGTATTAGCATTAATCAAATAAGATAACTAATGTGATCATGTTAACAATTTATAATCTAATTGGAATCTCATTTGTGTGTGGTTTCCAATTGAGTAATAAGAGTTTACATTATTCTTGTTTGACATACCATCAGTAGAACCTCTAACCTTTATATTTGTTATTATCATTGTTTAATCCTTGCATTAATATTCTATCTCAAAGGTCTCATCATCTTCTTCTTCTTCTTCTCATTCTTTTTCTTTACTATTATTATTATTATTATTATTATTACTATTATTGTTGTTGTTATTGTTATTGTTGTTGTATTATTGTTATCTATAATTTATACAATTATCCTCTTTGTGGTTCGACCTCGATCCTGCCGGGTTATTTATTACTTTGACACTTTTGTACTTAGAAGAAGACATCAATCTTTTAGTCGTATCAAGTTTTTGATGTTGTTGTTTGGAAGGTAAGTTCTTATACAAATTATAGTTTTTATTTTATTTTCTCTTTTAACTTTTTTTGTATATAACTTTGTTTTCTCTCTCTTGTTTTTTCTTCTTTTATTTTCTTCTTCCTTTTATTCTATTCCTACATGTGCATGAGAGTGTGGTTATATACATTAAGTGGTAGACTTTGTAGGGTATCCTCATCATTTTAAAAAAATATGGCTGAAGAAGAAAATTAATAATTTTATAATGAGAATAATCGTGTTAGAATACTTAGAGACCACATGAATCCCACAAGAACAAGTGTATCATCATGTATAATTTTTGCTCTTAATGCATCTCATTTTAATTTTAAGTCAGATATTATTCAACTTTTATCTTTTTTTCATGGATTAGATTTAGAAAATTCATACATGCATTTAAGAGAATTTGAGGAGGTCTATAACACATATAATTACTTAAATTGTAGCATGAACACGATCAGTTAAAGCTTTTTCCTTTTCATTAAAAAGATAAAGCTAAAACATGACTACAAAATTTGAGACTAGGATCCATTCGTGCTTGGGATGAAATGCGACATCAATTTTTAAAGAAGTTTTTCCCATCTCACAGAACAAACGCTTTTAAAAGATAAATCATCACTTTCACTCAAAAATCAGGAGAAATATTTTATCAATGTTGCGATAGGTATCGAGACTTGCTTACTACTTGCCCTTATCATGGTTTTGAAACATAGAGATTAGTTTTATATTTTTATGAAGGGTTAACACCTAGAGATAGACAAATGGTTGAATTGATGTGCAATAGAACTTTTGAAGATAAAGACCCTGATGAAGCAATGGAGTACTTAAACTTGTTAGTTGAGAATGCTTAAAATTAGGACATCGCGGGTACTTATGAGTTACCGAGTAAAACTTAACCTCATACATGTTGTGAAGGTATGTATAACCTTAGAGAAAATCATGACCTCCAAGCCAAATTTGCATCTTTAGCTAGAAAAGTCGAAGCACTAAAATTGAAAAAAAGTGGTCAATTAAAATATGTTGAAAACATTGTATGTCAAATATGTGAAACAAATAAACACTCAACCAATAACTGTCCAACCTTGCCTTCTTTTAAGAAATGTCTCCATGAATAAGCTCATGCTTTAAACAATTTTTAAAGAGCCAACCATAACCCATACTCGTAACTATACAACTTTGGTTGGAGAAATAACCTAAATTTTAATTGGAAGAGTGATAATAACAATTTACAAACTTCATAACCACTGTTTCAAGTAAACCATAATTTTTAAAATTCTCATAGATATGCACCTCTTTATACTCCACCTCCTAGAATAAATCTTGAGGAAACATGACATGCATTCATTGAAAAATAAGAGACAATTAATACTCAACTTGCTCAAAACATGATAGATTTTAAAGGTATTCTTGCAAAATTGACATTTGCTCTCAATTTCTTAAAGAAAGGTAAGTTTTCATCTCAACCACAAAAAAATTTCAAGGGGCAATGCAATGTAAATGCTAGTTCTAGAAGCTAACACATGGATCAAGTCATATCACTCACTACTCTTTGTAGTGTTATTAAAAAACCCACTCTTGAACTTTATAAGAAAGATGATAAGTCAATTTTTGAAGGTAAGGAAGGGGTTGAATCTGAAATTTACAAAGAACCTACCAGCATTTCCATTTCCTCATGCTATGACCAAACAAAGGAAAGTCAATTACAACTTTAAAATCTTTAAAACTTTTAAACAGGTAAGAATCAATATACCTTTGTCGAATGCTATTAAACATGTTCGTTCTTATGCTAAATTTTTGAAAGATCTATGCACTATGAAGAAGAAACTGAATGTGAAAAAGAAAACCTTTTTAGTCGAACAAGTAAGTGTCATTCTTCAGAACAATAATGCTTTAAAATATAAAGACCTTGGTTGTCCTATAATTTCTTGCTTTATAAGATTAAAAGAGCCTTATTTGATCTTAAAGCTAGTGTGAATTTATTTTCATATTCAGTTTTTTAAAGTCTCAATCTAGGTGAGTTAAAACCAACTTCTGTAACTCTTTTACTTGCCAATAGATCTATAAAAGTGCCTATAGGAATAATTGAAGATATGTTAGTACAAGTCGATAAATTTATTTATCTTGTAGATTTTATTGTCTTAGACATATAACTTATTGAAGCATGTAATTCATTTTCTATTATTTTAGGATGTCTGTTTCTTGCAACTTCTAATGTATTGATTAATTGTACGAATGGACTGACAAAGCTATCGTTTGAAACATGACATTGGAGATGAATATTTTCAACATTTGCAAACAATCTGGAGATAATAATGATTTACATGAAGTGGACTTTATTTAAAAAATAATTCGTGATTAATTTCAAACAACTTCTAGTAAAATTGAGACTATGAATATGATAATTTGCAAATGACTTAATTGCCACCATGATCAATTAAGTTCATACCTTCAAGTGTTCAACCACCCAAACTTGATTTGAAGTCGTTGCCATTCAATCTCAAATACTCATTTTTAGAAAAAAATAAAAATTTTCTAGTAATAATCTCTTCCGAACTTAATGCATATCAAAAAGGTAAGTTATTACAAACTCTGAAAATGCATAAAAATGCATTAGGATGGACTATAGCTGACAAAAAAGGAATTAACCTTTGATTTGTACACAAAATTTATTTGGAGGAAAATGCTAGCCCTCTAAGGAAATGTAATGAAGGCTCAATCCTAATATGAAAGAAGTAGTGAAAAATAAAGTCATCAAGTTTTTAGATAATGGAATCATTTATCTTATTTCTGACAGCAAATGAGTAAGTCTTACCTAAGTTGTACCCAAAAAGTCTAGAGTTACTATGATAATAAAGAAGAACAATGAGTTAATTCCTACGAGGACTATTACTGATTGATGCATGTGCATTGACTATCGAAAACATAATTCAATGATTAGAAAAGATCTTTTTCTTTACTCTTTATGGATCAAATCCTAGAAAGAGTTGCAGGTCATTAATTTTATTATTTCCTAGATGACTATTTAGGTTACAATCAAATTAAAATTACATTGAAAAATCAAGAGAAGACTATTTTCACATGTCCATTTGGTACTTTTACATATCAAAGAATGTCTTTTGGATTATTTAATGCACTAGCCACGTTTTAAATACGCATGCTCAGTATATTTAGTGATATGGTTGAATATTTTCTTAAGATTTTTATGAATGATTTTTCTATTTTTAGCAATTCATTTGATGATTGTTTGACTAACTTAGAAAAAGTTTTGAGCATATGTGAAGAAAAGAATCTTATACTGAATTTGGAAAAATATCACTTTATGGTAATAAATGACATTATACTTGGTCACATTGTTTCATAAAAAAAAATTGAGGTTGACAAATCTAAAATCGAGTTAATTACTAACTTACCAACAACAAAATCTATTAAAGATGTTAGATCATTCTTAAGACATGTTTGTTTTTATAGAAGGTTCATCAAAGATTTTAATGTAATAACTAATTTCTTAATTAACCTTCTAACAAAAAATGATATTTTTGAATGGACTAAACATTGTGGAGAAACCTTTGTTAAACTTAAATACTTGCTTACTTGTGCTCTTATCATTTAACCTTCTGATTAGTTATTACCATTTGAAATAATGTGTGACGTTAGTGATTATATCATAAGTGCTATTTTAGGACAAAAAAAAAAAGATAAGAAACCTTATGTGATTTACAATATAAGTAAAACTTTAAATAGTGCTCAAATGAATTACATCATCACTGGAAACGAATTACTTGTAGTAGTATTTGTATGTGAAAAATTCAGGTTTTATCTTATTAACTCACCTGTTATTGTTTTTAGTGATCATGTAGCATTAAAATATCTTCTTTCTATGAAAGATTCTAAGGCCAGATTGGTACGGTGAATTTTGTTACTTTAAGAATTTGATATCATAATTAAAGATAAGAAAGGCACTGAAAATATTGTTACAGATCATTTGTCCAGATTAACAACAGATTCAAAAACTGGCATCACATCAATCGATGACTACTTTTTAGATGAATCTTTACTTTATGTCTCTACAATGCCTTGATTTGCTAATATTGTTAATTTTCTTATTTTAGGACAATTGCCAGCTCATTGAAGTACCCAAGATAAAAAAAAGAAGTTCTTGAACGAAGTGAAGAACTTTTGTTGGGATGACCCATATTTATTTAAATATTATCCTGATCAAATATTTTAAAGATGCATTCCCGACAATAAGGTAAGTAATGTCATTAAATTTTGTCATTTTGAGACACATGAGAGCCGTTTCTCACAAGAAAGACAACTGTAAAAATCTTACAAAGTGAATTTTACTAGCCCACCATGTTCAAGGACTCACTTGCATTCCACAAGTCTTGTGAAAATTGTTAAAAGTTGGGATCTATTTCAAAATATCACATAATACGTTTAAATCATATTCTTGTCATTGAGATTTTTGATTGTTGGGGTATAGATTTCATAGGTCCATTTCCTCTATCATTTGGTTTTCTATACATATTAGTTATAGTAGATTATGTTTCAAAATGGATAAAGGCAATTCCAATTCAAGTGGAAACAAGGATCACAAAACAGTGATAAAGTTTTTGAAAGAAAATATTTTGAGTTGACTTGGAATCACTCGAGTCATGATAAGTGATGGTGGAACACATTTCTGCAACAAGTTATTTGAGTCTTTAATGAAAAAATATGAAATCATACACAAAGTTACCACCCCTTATCACCCTCAAACAAGTGGACAAGTAGAGCTTGCTAATAAAGAAATCAAACAAATTTTAGAGAAAAATGTGAACCCTAATAAGAAATATTAGTCTTTAAGACTTAATGATGCACTTTAGGCTTATCGAACTGCTTATAAAACATCATTAGATATGTTACGTTATAGACTAATCTATAGAAAACCTTGTTACTTGCTTGTGGAACTTGAATATAAAACTTATTGGGCTATTAAAACTTTCAATTCAAATCTTAATGATGCTAGTCAATTATAAAAATTACAAATAAATGAGCTTGAGGAAATAAAAAATGATGCATATGAAAATTAAAAAATTCATAAAGTAAGAATCAGAGAGCTTTATAACAAAAAAAATTAAGAAAAACATCAATATTAGTCAAAAAGTCTTGCTTTATAATTCTCGACTACATTTATTTCCTGGAAAACTAAGATCAAGATGGAGCAGTCCTTTTCAAGGTAAATGGACATCGTTTGAAAGTTTACTTTGATAATTTTTTAGTTGAAATGACTCTATTAAATTGGGTGATTTTATATATAAAGATTGATTTTTTTTTCTCACATTGTTTTTGTGTTTTTTTTTAAGTGATTTTTTCTACTTTTTCTCAACCCGGTCAAATGAAAGACAATGGTAATCTGTGACATAAATTGATTCTTTTAGTTTCCTATAATAACTGATATCTATGTATATATTTATGCAATTCTTCAAATCTCTCTTTCAATTCTCATTTGAAAATGTATATTAATCTTGAAAAATTAAAAAAATATTTTTCCACTCTGCTTGAGAATATGATTACAAAACTTTACCATGTTAGATGTACAAAATTGAGGTTGTTAATGAATTATAAAATTTCTAAAGATATTCACTAGTTGATTGAAGCAAATGTCTGATTATCAGATGAGTCCTCTAATTCCTTTATTTCACACATGTTTGGAACAAATAAAAACACTTTTGCAAAGAAACGTCGTGCAAAGCAACTGAAAGTCTATCATCGATGTGCCAGATGGATTTGTAATGCACAATATTATTTTTTAGAAATGGTATCTATAAACCATGAAGACAAGATACAATTTATTAAGGATAGCCTGAAGAAGCAGTTTTTAGATAATCTTCTATTAACTCTTGAGACACATCCTAATAGAGATATGCATCGTACAATTCATGATTTATGCCTATTTTCATAAAGAACATGATCAACTTAGTCTTGAGAATTTGACTAAAAAATACCTTGTTTACTAGTTTTTAAGAAAACTAGATAGAAAGCTTATCTCCAACCCATAGAGGGTGTTTAAGTCATTCTTAGATGTAAAATCAAGAGAATATATGAGCTACGATCATAACTACCTATATATACACATGTTTTTTCAAAAATAAATAAATAAATAAATAAAGAAGAGTATGTGAGACTTCAGTTGGCCTGCATATAGGTGGTATGATTGTCTTTTTGATTTCTTATCTATTAAATCCTTTCTTCTTTCCCTTCATTTCTACTCAACTCATACATTCAACAAATATAAAAGTGTATAGAAATGACAAGTTTCTCAGGTTATTATATAAGAAATATTCATGTTTTTGGTGGATTTAGTCTTGAGAAAGAAAAGAAATTTTTAGAATGGACAAATCATCTTGGTCAGGTGCTCGCTGAGAGAAAGATTCATTTAATGTATAAGGGAGGCAATCTTGGGGTTAATGGGAGGTGTGTCAATAACTGTATTTTTAGGAGATAGTCAAGTTTTAGGGGTCGTCCCAAATGCTTTAGCATAATAGGACATCATTGGAAAAACAGTTGGAGGGGAACTATAGATCTTCACAATGTGTGCTCGAATGAATACAATGTTTAACCATGATGATGCCTTCATTGCCTTATCAGGTGATCTAGGCATATTGGAAGAGATCTTTCATATTTCTTTTTGGGCCCAATTGTACATTCACCATAAACCCATAGGTCTGTTAAATGTTAATGGTTATTATGATAAGTTGTTATCTTTCCTTGATTATGCTGTGAAATAGGAATTTCTAACATCTTTTGCACGACAAATCATAATCTTTACTACTATTGCTGAATAATTGATTGACCAACTACAATCTTTCATTCCTATAATTGATCCCTCAATGAGTCGCATAAATTAATCATCTAAGGAAAGCCGTGAAAAGCTTAAATTAGATTTGAGTCTTTATTTGTGAATCCTTATGTCTTTTCCTTTTATTATTAGATTTTGTTATTTCTTATATTTGTTTAAGTATGTTTCAAGTGTGTCGATGTTCGTTATTTCAGGTGATGTCTTCTATACTCTATTTTTCTACCTTAAAACATTAAGGACAATGTCTCATTTTGGTTGGGGGAAGAGGGTAGTAGTTGACAAAAAAATAAAATTAACTCACTATGTTTTCTATTTCATAAAGCATCTGCAAAATTGTTGTTATTAGGATGGCATAGTAAAGGAGCTTTTTTGTTAAAGTAACTCTTGAGACACATCTTAGTAATTATTATTAACAAGGTCTATTATAATACTTCTTGAAATATTCAAGTTTATAAACTCTTGCATTATTATCACTTAATTCTGCTCATATACTCATTTAACATGTATTCTTAAACCTTAATTTTCACACACACACACACACACACTTTAATATATGACTGTGGATTGTACATTGGATTATTACATTATTTATATTCTTTTATTAAAGGTAACAACTAAGGGAAAGAGATAGTATATAATTTGAAAAAAAACAAAAAAATAATGATAATAAAAATATAGATAAGTTTGGTTTCGTAGCCTCCTTAACCTAAGCAATTAAGCCCAAAGAAGTGTTTTAACACCTAATACCCTAAAGTCAACTGACTTGGGAGCTATTAGCCCAACGCTTGTTACATGAGTTAAGAAAAAAAACTTAAAGAAATCAAACATTGCACTATCTACATATCAGTATCAGCAACCCGAGTTACTAAACTCGTAGGGGTGTCTCAATACCTAATGCCTTAAGACCAACTGGTTTGAGAGTCATTAGCTGAAAGCTCGTTACATGGGTTAAAGATGCTTTGTGTTTTAAGTTACATATATATATATATATATATATTTAAAAAAAAATCTCAACCCAAGAAAGTTAGCCTTAAATATTTGAATAAGAATTTTGTTTTCTTTCAAGTAAAGCCCCATAACTATGTATTGATATATTGAGCATAAAAAAAAAGTTTATTAATATTTTATTTAAGAGGTATTGATCATATATATAAATTTAATAAGAATTTATTTATCTGGATAGATTAATAGAAGTTGAATGATAAATACCTTACTTTGTAGAATTCACAAATTATTTTTCTATTTTAATGCTTTGATTACTAGGGACTAATAATAAGCTGGTTGGGGGGGGGTGTAATTAGTATTTAAAAGAGCATTTTTATCAAGGTTTTATATCATTATTTTGCACTTAAAGTATCAATAACTCCTTAACTAAAGCATATTTTATAATAACATATCTAATAATATAAGATACCTTTAATTTGTGGTAAATGTTCATTTTAAATACAGGCCTATCATGTAAATGAAAGGATTGATTGATGAATTTAAGAACTGAAATTGAAAGGATAAATATATGGCCAAACTTAGAAAAAAGATGTTGGTGCAGTTCAAACTAAAACACTGTTCAGTAATTGGGTCATATCTAGGGTTGTAGATCTTGGATTTAGGTCTACTTTATATAAATAAAAAGGTAAGACATAGGCCCACAACTTTTAGATGAGTCCAAGATTTAAAAAGGTCATTTTCAAGTCCAAATTATAGCAACAATAAAGAAGTCTGAATCTGTCCTACAGCCCGTACATTGTTTAGTGTTTGACCCATATTTAGAGTTCTAGAAGTCCAAACGACCTCTATTTTTTTTTAGAAATTTGAGACAATTTCTTATAACTTTCATGTTTTCAAGTGGTTCTAATTATGACATTATCAATGACGTTTTAGATAGATAAAAGAAAATAAGGATTGTCACCAAGTCAAGAGTTGACCACCCACTCATCAATTAGTTATCAAATCAATAGTTTCCAATTTCGACATATAAAAGGAAGCATTTGTCATGCATTTAGTCATCTTGGTTTCTAGATCAAGATCATACTCGTGCTTTCTTTCTTTGTATTTTTTATAATGTTTATGCTTTACTTTTATTAATATCAAGTTTATACCTTTCATTTACTTAGTTAACTTTTATCTTATTTATGTTTTTATTTTGTTTATTTATTTTTTTCTTTTATTATATTTATTTATTTATTTTCTTTTATTATGTTTATTTAAGTTTACTATGTCAATGTGAAAAGGTTACACTAATGGTGTAAGAATAAGTATAGTGTAAACTTAATATAAATTTTAATGTTTGATACTAATATGTTTTGTATTTGTTATCTTGTTCACTATTTAATACTTAAATGACTAATCTAAATTTATGTTGTATAACACTTGGTATAACAAATACTTGGCACTCTCATAACTCATACTATATGGTATAACTAACACTTGAGTTATGAAATAAATTTGATTTGTTGTTAACATAAGTTATAATCATGAATGCCTGACGAGATTTACAAGTATTAGCATTAATCAAATAAGATAACTAATGTGATTATGTTAACAATTTGTAATATAATTAGAACCTTCTTTATGCGTGGTTTCCAATTAAATAATAAGATTTTATACTATACTTGTTTGACATACCATTAGTGGAATCTCTAACCTTGACATTTGTTATTATCATTGTTTAATCCTTATATTAATATTCCATCTCAAAGTTCTCATCTTCCTCTTCTTCTTCTCCTTTTTTTTTCTTTACTACTACTACTACTATTATTGTTGTTGTTGTATTATTGTTATCTATAATTTATACAATTAATCTTTTTATAGTTCGACCCCTGTCTTGCCCGGTTATTTATTACTTCGACACTCCTGCACTTAGGAGAAGACATCAATCTTTTAGTTATGTCACTCAATGCCTTTATCTTCTATTTTGTGATAGTGAATAGCTTTATGTTGGTTTTTTTTTTTAGCAAAAATGCTTATATTGAAGCAATAGATGAGCTTGGATATAATATCACAAAAGTGGAGAATAAAACCAAACTCTAGGTTGTGGCATCATGCACATATACATCTATGAAGCATAGTTAGAAAAATTTTACACATAACATCGATATCTTTTATGACAATCTCTAAAATGCTTTTTATATTTTATGTATACTCCCAAGAGTTTGTGAGCCCTTTGTAATTAATTATCTAGACTATCTTTTATATAAAGACACAATATTTAAAGAGTTAAGTATGAAGGATTCTATGAAAAAATAGAGATTTTTCTACTAGGTCATATTCTTACTAATGAACTCATGGAGTCATAGAGATTGTCTCATGTCTATATTTGTTTTTGGTATATGATTAAGATAATGGATATCAATGGTGATTAGATCGTTTGAAGTGGCTCGTGTGAGAGCAATTAGTGTAGCTCCTTTTACGTGTAAGAGTATTACTTACTTGAACATCATTCAAACATGTCTCTTGATGGGATTGGACTCATCATTGCACACTTGGTGGGGAATTCATAAGAGCTTGTTGTTGTATTTATTGTTGAGTAGTAGGCAAAGGATGAAAATACAACTGCATCATTATGATAATATCATTAAATAACTGCACCTAGAGTCCCAAGAGAACTAAAGTCCCTATGATAGGGAGATCAATCACTCTTTCTTATATTGGAGTCTCATTAATTATGGAAAGAGTTTTTGCTAAAAGGTGAAACTGAATTAATTGACTTTTTATTTAATTTCAAACAAACAATGCCACTGATAAATTCATAAAAAAAAAAACTTCATATGGAAAATATTGAGCTTTTCAAGGGTTTGCTACAAAACCAGGTTTATGAGCTACAAAACCATGTCTATGAGCTAGAAGTTCATGAAAAAATAAAAATATATTGTATGTGTATCTAGGTTTAGCCTTTTCTAGATCTATTCAAATCTCATTTCTTGTTAGTGAGACCAAGTGTATTTATACATCTAGTTTAGAATTTCTTTGTAGAGGAGAAACCCATGTCATTGGCAACCTATGTAGCTCAATAGTTGGTGCAAGCTTGAGTTTTGTGCCCAGTACATGAATGGAGGAGATGTTGGCGTGCTAGTGTGACAAGGTACATTTATTTTTATTGGCCTTCACAAAATCTAGTAGAAGGCATATAAAAAAGGTAATTATTGGTGATGAATACAACATTTATCTTGCAAATCTTGCATGTACAAGACAAAATAAATGCTACATGTAAAATTTTCAAATAATAATTCATAGATTTGTGTGCTATATAGCTAAAAAAAATAAGAGAGAGAGAGAGAGGAAAATGGGTTTGTCACTATCTAGGCGACCATATTGATCATCGAGGAAAGCAGTAAGGCTTATAATTTTTTTAACTTGGCTTATCACCTTCTATACCAGTGTCGATTTCATAAATAATAATAATAATAATAATAACTACCATTTAACTTTAAAATTTGGGCTAATAAGGGTTTTTATTCTTAAAAACTTTGTTTAAACATCTCCTAAGTTATATGATTGTGAATTGTTTTTTGGTTATTTTTATTTAGGTTTCAAAATCAAAGTGAATTTAAAATAACCTTATTTTTTAAAAGATAAGGAGTTAGAGAAACATGAGCCTAACCTAAGTTCATTTATGAAAAGTATATTTTATAAGCTCATTGTATTATCAATTAATGTTATTAAACCAGACTTTACTTAATAGATCAACCTGATGACTTACCAAATCAAGTCTCAACATGTTTAAGGACATGCATGAGAGAATTCAAACATTACAAAAAAATTAGATTAAAAAGATTTAAATATGTTAATTTTAACATTTCCTTCCTGTTATGGCCATAACTGGAGCTGCAGAATGAGATTTGATGCAAATATAATTGGATTGAAAATTTGACATCCATTTATTGACAATGATATATAATACACCTTTTAATTTGTTAAGACAAAAGAGCACTATTTATTTAAAGATGAGCCTTGATTCTACCAATATATTACAAAATTCAACTTTGATTTTGTTTTAATTAGTTAGGTTTATTATTTATTTATCTTTTAGTTTATTTTAGAGTCTATGGCATTTAAAGGTTTATTTGGGTTAGGTTTTATTTTATTATTTTAGTTATTTTATGTTTTTAATGTGTTAAGACATATTTATCAAGTGTGGATCCATTAAGTCAAATCAAGGTTAAATTTCTATTATATAAACTAATTGTTAACATTATTATTTTTTTTTTGTTTATGAAATTTTCTCTAAAGTTATTTCATATTGTATGCTTTGTTTATTTTTATGAGGTTGAGTGATTGCCATTTTAAATTCCTAAGTGAACTTACAAACTTTTTGAATGATTAGTCAACTTTATTGAGATTTATACTTCTTATTTATATCTTATTATAAGCATAAAATAATAATGATCAATTGCATATAACTTTGTTTCTTTAAAGCAAAGTTCATACTGGGTTAGAAAGTCAACTTTTCTTCAAACATCAAATTAGTAATCTAAGAAATAGTTTTGCATCACATGCCCAACTTGACCTAAACCTTGAACCGAGTTATAAATTAAACCAATTTTAATAACTTTGCTATAAAAGCGAAATTTATTTTTGATAGCTTGGTGCAACTCACTCATCCAATAAAGAACCACTCTATAGAGGTTTTTTTTTTTCAAAGTAGTATAATAGAAAAAAATAAAAATAATAAACATAGTTTAAAATTTATTTAGAAAAATAATTAAGTTTAGTGATAAATATCATATTTATATACTTTAAAATTTAAAATTTAAAATATATTTTAAAAGAATTTAATAAAATTGCTCATGCCAATTTTTTTTACAAGAGACATAGATGATATCTATGATTTATTAAATATAAATGTTGTTTGTGCAAGGTTAAACTTTAAAGTCATCTATTTTGTATGTGATGTAATTTATATTTTAATTTTAATATATTTTTTAAATTATTTGATTAATTAATATACATTATAATTTTACATAATATCATCATTAGAAGCTATATCTTAAAATTTTAATTTAAAAAATTATAATTTTTTAAAAAAATTAAATTTCTATCAAATCATGAAGGAAGAAACTTCACGATAACAAACACGTGTTTCCGCTCGTGGGACCAATAAGGAAATGAAAAGTGCTTTGTACTGATTTTTGTTTTTTAAAAAAAAGAAACCGGAAAAGTACCTGTTCCCTAGATCTTATTCAACTACACGGTAGGCTCCATGATGTTTGACCCACCCGAAAGATGATCTCACAACACTGTCACCAGTGCGTGGCACTTTGCTCCCTCCAGCATGCGAGGCTCAAAAGAGTCGCCCAATTTAGACTCTATTCTACCCTGTGCATAGCCAGTGACTACCGGCAACTAACGCCATTTTTCTAAATCAAAGAAAAACTTTAGACCAGAGGAAAACACCACGCCAGTCAAATAAAGAACACGGTACCATGCCATGTTGCATCCACTTAACAGTGAAAATTGGACAGATTAAACGAACCACCAAACCTTTTCAATGCGCATACAAAAATCCAGCCTCCCACTGTCATCTTTTCTTTTTCTTTTTCTTTTTCTTCGAGCTGCAGAAAAGAAACCCTACTGTTGATTACTTGTTACCAAGCTTGTTCGATCTTGTGCTGATAGGAGCTTTCATCTTCCTGTTTGTATCATTAATTCTCCATTACTAATAGCACGCTGACTGCTGGACTAATTAAGTCGCTGGACGCCATTGGTACTGGAATATTGATCGAGTCCTCACTGCCTTTATGACCCATGGAAATCTACCACTCCCATTAATGTTACGTACCCATTTTGTTGACTTTCGAGCTCTAAAAAGTATGCGTGGTAGTTGTTGTTAGTTACGAACAATAATCTCTTATTTCCCCATTTGATTTCACACTAGCACTATAAAATTAACAAGATATAGGTTCTTGTTGACTAACAGGGCTTGTGAGATGAAAGACTCAACAAATGTCCTCCCGGTCCCCATGATTAGTGGAGGGTTACTAGAAATCTTTATTGTCAGCGGCAAGCAAAGAGTCCCCCTGCGAATTGTGACCCTTCCTTGGGCTCTGCAGAGCTATATACTTTTGCCTCAGTTTTTCGATTTTTTTTTTTGTATTTTTTTTTTGGTTTCTACCAGTGTTTTTGTATGTGTTGCATGAGAACTTCATATATTTAAGTTAATTATATCAGATTAAAAATGAATTTTGATTTTATTTCTTTCCAAGTCTAAGAATTATACACTTTGTTGCCTACTAATTAAAAATATATTATTTCACACATCATTTTCTTTCAAAAATCATTCCCTAGGTTTGAAGATTATGAACTTAATTTCAATATTTGTAAGAAAATGAATACCTCTCGCATCCGTTATTATTAATGGTGTGAATGGCACTTTTACGATAATATAATTTAGTTTTCGCTGGATTAGTCAAAACTATTGTTGATTTCGCATCATATTCACAGTGTGATATCCTAGTCTCATGAAAAAAAAAACATATTATTTTATCCTTCAGCCATGGAAACTGGTGTCTATCCTGTTATGAAAAAAAACTCCTTCCCTGTCGAAATTAAAGTTTTTATATATAACTTGTAGTTTAAGAGAACTAATCGATTAATTCTCTTGGTTTCAAGAATTATAAATTTAATTCTTATAGTTTTCAATCTATTATAATTTAGTCCTCCATCAATTCCCTGTTCTTTTAGAACTTTTTTTTTTACTCAGCACAATAAAAGGAATATAAAATGGACAAGACGGGGACATTTTCTTAGAAAAGGAGGTGTTTTTTTAAACCAAAATCTATTACAAAGAAAATGATCAACACTAGTTTATTTAATTATTTTTATATTTAGGAACTATTGAATTAGATTTTATAAACTATAGGGACTAAGTTATAATTAACAAAGAAACTAAAAGGGTGGTATTTTTAGTGTGCACCACTTACAAAATACTATTCATTTCAATACTATTTTTTTCTATTTTCTTTTTGCCTTCATTTTTTTTCTTTTTTTCTTTTTTCTAAATCTATCTTTCTTTCTTTATATTTTAACATTTTTTTAAATTGGACATTGAGCTTCATAATTTATTGTAATTTGTTTTATACGTGGTTAGGTTGATCTCGTGATTCATGTTGTGAATTTGACTAGTTAATTTGGTTTTTTCTAGTTTTTTTTCCTTTTTAATTGAATGTATTTTTTTTCAATTTCATCATTTAATATTGGATTGATTGAAAATTTAGCTTTATAATTTATTTTGATTTGTTTTTTATGAAGTTATCTCGGTCTTATGACTCGAGCCATGAGTTTAGCCTATTAACTCGATAAATTCGAGTTTTTTTTTGTCTTTTTTAATTGGAATTCCTTTCAATTTCACCCTTCATTAAATTGATTAAGAATTAGGTTTTATGATTTATTTTGATTTTTTTTATAGGATTATCTCAGTCTTATGATTTAGATCACGTGTTTTATAGGTTATCCCGAGTAGAGTCAGGTCATTTTATCATGTTCTATTTTGTGATTGATTTTTTTTAACTTAATCCTTCAATTATAAGTTTATTAAAAATTGAGTTTCATAATTTTTTTATTTATTTTTTATAAGATTATCAAAGTTTCATAACCCGGATTACAAGTTTAGTATGCTAATCCTAGTTGATTTAAGTTATTTTTTTCTATTTATTTTCTATAAGATCATCCAAGTCTCATAATCTGGATCACAGGTTTTCTAGATTAACTCATGTCATTTTTTTAATGAATTATTTTTTTAATTCTCTTCTTTTAAATTAGGTTGATTAAGAATTAAACTTCTATAATTTGTTTTGATTTGCTTTATATAGGATTATTATATTCACATAATCCTCATTATAAATTTAACAGGTTAACCAAGATTAACCTAGATTAATCAAATATGTTGTTATTTCAATAATTAAAAAAACAACATCATTATCTTAAATTTTCTGGAGTCAAACTATATTTTTATCGATCATTTAAGTAGCTTAATTTTTAACCTATCATGTTGATCATGTGAATCTTTATATGGTTCAATTCATATTTTTAGTAAAAAAATATTTGGCAACTCATGAACAATTTTTTATAGTAAAAGAAATTGATTTGACATGTATCATTATATGATAAGTATCTAATTCAGTTGAGGTATTAGCACGTTTGTTTAAATATAAGAAAAATGAATAAACTTTTTGTGAACACATAGTTATTCATAACATAATTTGAAACATTATGGGTCACATTGCACATAGGATCCCTGATAAACAAGCCTAACATAGGACAGTTAAAAATTAGGTCAATTGATGATCTATTGCTACAGGGACAGAAAAGCACAAAAATTTTCTCCCTTCAAAGAGGGATTATTGATACAGCTGCAAGTGAGTGTCCTTTCTGCAGGTTAAGAACTAAAACGGTTCAGCATTGATATTAAATTGCAGTGAGGTAAGGAAGTTTCGGTGTCGGTTAATGGTAGTTGGGACACCCTTGGACTGTGCCATACTCAGTGGATGAGTAGTTTCAGCAGTGGGTCAACTCTACTCATAGTGAAAGTAAAAGGAATTTGTGGTTTATGGAGTTAAATTCTACTATATGGTCAATTTGGTTAGTGAGAAATGACTTTGTGTTCAATTGAGTGCATGTTGGATGGGGCAATGTTTGGTACTTACTTTTCCAGTTTTCCACCGTGTAGCTCTTTGAGCAAAAAGTGTTGATGATCATTGTGTCTGTATTGGGCATGACGCGGCTACAAATGCAGAATGTATTAAGGCAATTTAGTCCCTCAAAGAAATCGAATACTGACTGGTTGGAAGGAGCCCTAACCTGGTAGCCTCAGGTGGAATATAGATGCTTCGGCTTTAGAGAAACCGGGAAGAGTAGGCATTAAGGAAACAAGACGAACAATTTCTATCTATCTTCTCATGTCTAGTGGAAATCAATTTCATCCTTGGAAATAAGTGCACCTTCTACCTTGACACAGGAACTTCACTGGATCTTTTAGTCTGACTCTACAAATGCAGGTGGTGGGCTTCTAAAACCTGAGAGTAATCCATGGAGAATGCTGACAGAATTCAACTCAACCAACATTGTCGTGAAAAAAATGAAAATGGGCTTTTGTCATGTTCTGAGAGAGGAAAACACAACAGCAGATAGCTTAGCTAGGTAGGCTGTACAAAGGTCTAGTGATTTTATAGCTTGGATTTAGTCCTTAATCATTGACTAGTGTTTTCTGTTTTCTCTAGGCCCTCCTCGATCTTTTACCAGAAAAAAATGTATATATTAAAATAATAATAATAGACCAATATCATAGATACCTATTGATCACTCTTAATCCAAAACGATGCAAAACACTTACTCGGAAATTATTGCACAAAAACCGAAACTAGTTCGAAAACAAGAGACCTAAGACTAGAAACACATGCATTCAGGGGAAAACTTGCCCCCTTTCATTCAGCCAAAAGGATTAAGATCGAGCGAGGACAAAAACTTGATGAGAACAAACTGGTTTTGTCGGTCACCCGAACACCCTACCAAAAGAATAAACTCAGATGGACCCCACCCGAACTAGGAGCCAAACTAGAGAAGGAATAGAATGACACATGCGCACGAAAGTCAGACCAGCCATGCAATACCTGACAAGGATAAAGTTGGAAAACTTGAAGACATGAGAAGCACGAGAAAAGGCCTTTTTCTCCATTGTTATGAAATGCCAAAAACACGCTTCCACCATCATGAAGTACTCTAGTGGGAGGTCTCCCAAGTGAATCTAGCTATACTAATAATAACGATCGAAAAAGACATAGCAGGAGTAAAAGGAGCGAGACACATCATAAGGAAAGATCTTGAACCATTTCTTCAGATATATCAATTAGAAGTCAGGAAAAAGAAGAGAAAAGAAAGATATGAGATAAAATGAGTGCATCATGAGAAATAAGTGCCTCACCTCTGGCTCCAGACCTACGAAGCCACAAGGTTGCCTATGAGTTCAAACTCCACACCTAGATGGTTACCAGGAACTCACGGATCTCACGGAACACATTCATAACGTAGAAACTAGTCTAGAGTCGTTTCTTCACAAGCCGCAAAATGTCCGGTCCTTCCCGCGACATTTACCAAGGGAGTTCATCCGCACATGGTACAACATCCTCGAACCGGCTTTGTAATCAGTTTCCAGGATTTTTGTACCAAGCTTATCTCCAAATTCAGTAGTTTTTGATGGATCAGTGTGTTTATATATATATATATATATGTTCACTAAAATCCATTTTTAAAAAAGACCAGCATGAAGATCCAACGTACCTAGACTTAGTTATATGCCCAACCATTACCAAAAATTTTCTCAATAGCAACGAATTTATCGATGAATTATTTTTGTTTGTAATTTAAGGTTAAAATTACAAACAAAAACTTTTCTGTTTGTAATTTAGTTAGCAATTACCGCCAAACAATGTCCATCAGTAGTTACCAACTGAATTAGGACGAAAAACATTTTGAATTAAAAAAAATATAGATCACTGATATGGAAGTTTTAGCAAGATTATTGTTTCCTAAGAAATAACCGACGGATTCAAAATGACAGCCCATACAATAACGTAATCGATTCGCTGTTTAAAATGCCAACAAAATCAGCGAGGGATTCAAAATGACAGATTCGTATGGTGATGTGTCAATTTTTTCATCAAATAGCTAACAAAAGCAACAATGAAAAATCCATTGGTGAAACCGTCAGAAAAGGTTAATATATGCCCTCTTTACCGACCTTATCCTCTTTTATTTCTCCTTCTTCTTCATAATCTCAACTCTCTCTATCTACAAACAACCAGTCCTCCTCCCCTTTAAACAAAAATCTCCCTTATCTCAACACAACAAGTTATATTTCTTGAAATTTTATGGTCACAACATTCGTGTTCTAATTTATTGATGAATTTTATCAATTTATAAAAGTAATTCTATCTTTTTAAATTTTAACATTTAAATGTTATTTTTATTATTTTTTTAGTATTTTGTTAGCAGATGTACATGTTTTATTGTTATTTCTCAAACAAACTTATAGTATATGAATGTATAATTCTATACCTGTTATGGTTTGTTTTAGATTTTATATGATTGTATTTGTTTGTAAATTGTTAAAACTTTATGGAATTATCGAATTACATATGCTATTTTGAAATAATTAATAGCTTGCTTACTGGGTCCATTTAAAGTTTTATCAATGGTATTGCGGAGTGGTAATTTCTGTAAATTTATATATATTAATTTGTATGGATGTTGATAAATGATAATGAATATTTAATATTTATGAGAAGTTGTGATTAGTTTGTTAGATAATCTCGAGGTAAAGTAATATTTTTGCAAGTTTATTTACCTAACTTAATTAATTAATACATGATGTCATCATAATTTTATAAAGGTTCGATATAAGTCATGGATGATCATTCATAGATGTATTGAGATTCACCCCAAGGATTGCGGAGGATTGATTATTATAACGGGATTTAGGGTTTTATTAATTTCACAATATTTATTCCCAGAAATTTTACTAGAGGTGGTATTAGGTGTCTATATAGGAAGTGTCTATACAGGAAGTGTCAAAATAAAAAATATTTGCATCCAGATGTTGTAATGATGCATCTTCTACACAAAGGGTTTATAGAGAATTATTAGTGTTGGTATACACATGAAGAAGTATTTGTTAGTAAAAGGAGAATGGGAGAGACGGTGGTTAGGTTAACTTCTAGTGCTAGTAACGTGCATGAAATGACAAATGACAACCCTAATCCTTACAAAAATATGGTTATGGATGCAATGAGAATGAATCAAGGTAATGTCATTCAATGTCCAATCATAAAAGAAGAACCAAATGTAGATGCAGTTAAGTTTTTTTTATTTATTGAAAGATTCTAACGAACCATTATAGGATGACTGCATAAACCACAGTAAATTGTTAACCGTAGCACAGGTGTTCATCATCAAGTTAGATCAGGGGTTAAGTGAGGTTGAGTATGATAAAATTATTAAATGGGCGAGAAACATTTTACCTGAAGGGGACAGGCTGAAAAAGAACTTTTATATTGTGAAGTCCATGATGAAACCTTTTAGTTTGGGATACCAGGAAATTGACATGTTCCCTAACTTTTGCATGTTATACTATCTTGAAAATGCTGAGATGATCGAGCGCATGACATGCAAGCATTCTTGTTACAAACCTAGACTCTAGTAGCATATAAAAAACTTAGATACTTCCCGATCATACCTGGATTGCAGAGATTATTCATGTCACTAAGGACTACTGAGCACATAACATCGCACCAGGCACATGATGCGGTTGATAAAGTGATGGTGCATCTTTCTGACGGCAAAGCATGAAAATGCTTTAATAGTGTCCATCCTCACTTTTCAGTTAAATCAAGGAATGTGCATCTTAGGTTGTGTACAAATGGATTCAACCCATTGAGGTTATTTGCTGCTCCTTATTTTTATTGGCCGGTCATACTCACAGTTTATAACTTGCCACCTGGAATATGTATGAGGCTAAAATTCATGTTTTTATTTACTGTCATACCTGATCCAAGTAGCCTAGGGCGGAATATAGATGTTTATCTTTAACCATTGATTGATGTGTTGGCGTAGTTGTAGTCCTCCGAAGCTCTAACTTATGATATCTCGAGGAAACAAAATTTTCTTATAAGGGCAGTTTTGATGTGGACTATCAATGATTTTTCAGCTTATAGAATACTTTCTAGTTGGAGCATGCATGGGAAACTCACATGTTCATACTGCATGGAAAACAACAAGGCATTCACGCTAGCAAACTAAGGTAAAGCTTCTTTTTCTTACTGTCACCGTCACTTCTTACCATTTAATCACAAGTACAAAAGGAACATAAAAGATTTCTTTGTTGGCAAAGTTGAAAAAAATGTTGCATCCCTATATCTTTCTGGTGAAGTGAATTTATTGTTTTGTTGTATTGGCATAATTACTAAATAATTTTTTGAATTGTAATTGTTAATGTCAAATTTATCTTAGTATTAGTAATTAAATATTTTGGAATAATTGTTAATTTTACACTATTATTGCATGATTTATGTTTAATTTTTTCCATTAATTTTAATTGTTAGTCTAGAGTTTTTTTTATTGAATATATTTAATGATTGTATTGGCATAATTATTGAATAATTTGTTGAATTGTAATTCTTAATGTTGAATTTACCTTAGGATTAGTAATTGAATATGTTAGAATAATTAGTATAAATTGGGTCAATTGGTTGTGGCTTTTGTCAATATGTGCATGTTTATGGATTCAGGTTGTGTCCAGTATAGGGGAGGTGCTGTTGAATTTTTTTTAACATTTGAATTTAATTATATAATTATTTGTATAAAGTTATGTAGATGCGTAAAATAAAAACCAGAGCTAGTCGCTTACGAATGGTCGCAACTAGTTCGTCTAGCAGCGAAGATGATATTTCCTTAGGTGCCTCTCAAGAAGAGTCACCTACACCACTTGTGTCGTCAATCAATGCTGCCTCTTTTAGTGCTAGTTCACAGTGTAGAGGTAGCGTGCCTTTATAGCGGAATCAATTTACCCTCAAGTACAAGGCACAATAGAAGGATGACCTTTCAACATAAATTTGTTAAGGTTTTAATTTTTTTTAAATTACAACATAATTCATGAAGTAATCATTGTTGAATTTATTTCATCTATTTTGAAGTTCACAAACATTGAAACTGCCCGAGTAATATCATCGGCGTTTAAATCGTCGATGGAGATTCTATTGTTTCAATAGAGTTAGATATCCAAGCATGCTGAATGGATGCCTCAAATCAATGCATGGTTTGACATATTTGAGGTTGGTGTTAATTTATAATTTTCAGCTTATTTCTAATAAATTATTAATATAATTATAAATAAATTATTATTTTTATTTAAAATTATTTATTTATACACAAGATAAATTCTGCTATGACAATGAGCATAACACTATTGTGAGGAGGGTGTGAAAAAATCACGCGGCAACTACGTAACATCGAAAACAATACAAGATTTGTTTTAGAAAAAAATTTATGTTTCAAAATGTAATTTTTGATTACGTGTTTTTTTGTATGAAACACAAAAAAGGACAAAAAAACCTTGAGAGATAGGGGTTTCCAAGGTTGGAACAATGTTGTTGTTAAGATTAATTTAAATGAAATATATTATTAAATTAAGTTGTTGTTAATAAATCTTTTTTCATTATAGGCTACGTCTCTTAGACGTGAGTCAAGCCCAATGGAATGAATATGTTGGCATTCACCAACGCATTTACAAATGGATATATTCGATCGGTATTTCATACACTCACTAACAGCTTTACCGATGGAATGAATCCATTGATGTTTGACAATAGTTGCCACAATTACCTATAAATTTATAGAGGAATATATCTAGTCGGTATTTCAAACACTCATTGAAAAATTTACCAATGGTGCATAGCCATCGGTAAATCACGATATCACCAATGGAATTTATTCCGTCGGTATATTTCAAGCAGGAAACTTTTTTTTTGGTGTATAAATTTCATCTGTAAAACTATCAGCAAATGGTTTTTTATGTTTTTAACCGATATAGCGATAGAATGTAGAATTACCAACGAAAGGAAATCTGACGAACTTGATCCGTCGGTGAAGACTTCAGTAAATAAATCATCGATGAACTGGTAATCACATACCAACGGAATATTTTTGTTAGTAAAACTGTAAAATCTTATAGTGAACCCAAATATATTTAGGTCTAACAAGTTATTAGACATGACATTCTTGGGCTCAGCATCTCATCGAGCCTAAATGGATGTAAAATTGATGAACTTTCTAGATCTTATATTCGACAACAAGATTATGCTTGTTTTTTTATCGTAATCCTTAACATAAAATATTAGGGTAAAAAATATCCATATCTTTACACCCCTAAAAGAGTATAAAAGTCTTCAAAATGACCTACATATTATCCCTCATTAATTATGTGTAATGAATATTTATTCCTCTTTAAAACTAAAGTTATTAGAAAAATATGACATTTTAGTCCCTTCTGTCTACCAAAAAACAAGATTCATATATCATAATGACTATAAATTCTTCAAATAAGGCAAGTTTATAATCTTTTCATTCTTATTATTTTTAACATGTATATTTTTAGAGTCTATTACTCTAAAATATCATTGTTATTTATCTCAAAACAGATACTTAAGCACAGACGGGTTCCAAAATCTACCAAAAATAATCTTTTATAGGTATCAGCCACTTTAGCTAACCAAATATTAGCTACTTCCCCACCTTGATTAGGAAAAGTAAATCAGATTATTAGAATCAAGAGATTAACTGATTATTCAACATATAAGCTTTGCTCCTAAGTTACTTAGATTTTTTAGGACCCCATCAATATTGTTATCTCAAGAAAAAACACAATACTCACTCATATATTCCTTATTTGATAAACCTTAAAGGAAATTACCTGACCAAATACATCAAGGTTTTTTTTTAAAAAAAAAACTATTGAAAGTAAAAGACTTGTTGATGCTAGTAACAAAAAGGCATTAATAGGCATTGTCTTTCATGGGGACTTATAGAAAGATCTAATTTGATGTTTAGATTGTTAATGAATATCCATTAGAGTCAATCGATTGGTTATATATAGTATTGATTTTATTTATGTCAAATATTTTTATTATTAATAAAGCCTCTCTTTATCTTTAATATTTATTTATATTTGATAAATGAATTTAATGTTTGATTAATGAATCTAAAGTAAAGATAAAGTCCATTAAACAATAATGCTTTGAATAGAAAAAGTTGTTATAATTAAAGGATTATTAATCGTCAAATCATTGTTCCTAAATATTTCTAGTATTCTATTAAGATTAGATATTAATTAAAATTATTAAGACCGATACATGTTATGTTCTTTTCTTTATGAAAAGAAACAACTTCTTTTATAAATTGAGGTATGAGAGATGCCTAAAACTAATATGTAAGTGCTTGTAAGATGACATATAAACTAAATTAACTTATAACAAAATTTCATATGGAGCAATCACATATATTTATGGAAAGACTCACATGATAATTGTGCAAGTGATTATTAGACTTGAGGTCACTAAGTTATTTTATATAGAGAATGTTATGCTTTAATTATTACCATATATTATCTTAATCAAAGGTAATGATTATTACTTAAAAGTGTATTTTTATCAAGATTTTCTATCATCATTTTGCACTTGAAGTATCAATAACTTCTTAGCTAGAGCATGTTTTATAATATCATATCTAATATTATAAAATACCTTTAATTTATGGTAAATTTTCATCTTAAATACAGGCCTATCACATAAATAAAATGATTGATTGATGAGTTTAACTACTAAAATTAAGAAGACAAAGAGAGGGCTAGGCTTATAAAAGAGATGTCGGTGAAGTCCAAAGTGGAATACTGTTCAATCATTGGGTCAATCTAGAGCTGTAGAACTTAGATTTGGGTCTACTCAATAATTAGTCAACAAATTAATAGTTTCAAATTTTGGCCTATAAAAGAAGCATTTGACATGCATTTAAACTTGATTTATTGTTAATATAAGTTATAATCATAAATATCTAACAACATTTATAAGTATTAGCATTATTTGAATAAGATAACTAATATAATCATGTTAACAATTTATAATTTGATTGCCTCCTTTGTGTGTGGTTTTCAATTGAATAATAAAAACAGTTTATACTATACTTGTTTGAAATTTCATTAGTGGATCCTCTAACCTTGATATTTTTTTATCATTATTTAATTTTTACATTAATCTTACATCTCAAAGTCCTCTTTAACTTCCTCTTTTTATTCTTCTTCTTTTTTTTCTTTATCATCCTAGTATTATTATTATTATTATTATTATTATTATTATTATTATTATATAGTTAAGCTTCCTACGGTTCAATCCTGGTTCTGTCAGATTATTTATTACTTCGACACTCTTACACTTAAAATAAAACATTAATCTTTTAGTCGTATCAAGTAATATACAAGCAAATATCAAGTATATTATTTAAAAAATCAATTACTATAATGTTAAGAAAAAAAATGATATAAGAAAGTAGATATATTTCATGTTATAATGTCTAAATCAGAACATTGTTGATGAAAAGATAATAATTATAAAAAAAAACTAGTTGTAACAAATTACTAGACATTATACTTGAACTTTAAATATAAGTCAATCAATTATTGAATTGACAATAAATTAAATTATTTATTTTATTTAGGATTATGATTTATATTTTGACTAACTTATTAGAGAACCTAATCGGTCACACATATAAGAACTATTGGTCAAAAATTAAAAGCAGATGATTAATTAAGTGTGACTTGATTGTAAATAAATTTTAGAAATCAAAACCTAAAATGTAATTAATTAAGAATATTACAATTCTAAACCTATAAATAATCAAGTAAGGACTTGATTGAATAAATTTATAAAAATGACCTAAAATAATTATACCTCTTATTTAAGAAAAAAAATTGATATGTTGTCATTTATAGGGTTTTCAGGTTACCCTATAAATAGAATATTATACCTCTTATTTTCTAGGAGAATGTAAGTAGAGTACAATACACAAACACTTAAATGCAAAAGAAAAAAGATAGCACTTCGAGGTATAACAATTCCTCTCTTCTGAAAGGGTTTATAAAAATTATCATTAAAGGCCAAACACTTGGATAGTTTATAGTTTATAACAACATAACCTTAAAGTAATTATTCAAAGCCAAAAACAATATTTGGTCTTCAAGTAATATTTGCATAATCATAAATACTTTAAATCTGTCTAACAAGATTATAGAACTCATGAAAAATTTTAAATTTATCATTATTATTGCATGTATGTGTTTTGAGAAACCCAACACTAACAAGTTACCATAAAAGTTGAAGGATGTCATACAAAAATCATATTCAAATTGCGAAAGCAACTAAAGTATAGTTGATAAATTATCGATTCAGTCCAAATAGGAAAGTGAAAGAAAACCTAATAACACAATACTCAACCTAATAACACAATACTCAAACACTTCTAAAATGTGGTCCATCCATATGAAGAAACAAGTTGTTCCACTCACTAAATTATAGAGAGAATTGCTAGCCATATAAAAAACAAAGACTATGAAATGTCATCTTGGTTACCTAAAGGTTAGAAACTTTTGCTTATGTTTGTAAGAAAAAAACGACATAAATGAATTGGTACTTCCAATTAAAAAAATTAATGAATAAAAAAAAAACAAGATAACATGGAGGTTTAAAACTTGGCCCATGCTTTGTAACTAATTCAAGTACTTTAACAAACTCATAGTTTTTCACATGGTTAAATGAAATCTCACTAATGTAGAAAAATCCTATAATTTATTGATATTTTTCTTTTCTAAGATCCTTTTCTAGCAACTAATTAATGGTAGTTTTGCATACTTCCTCTCCCACTTGTTGCTCTCTTTCCTTTGTCTGCTAATTTAATTTCATTCCCTTTATTTTTATTTGTATCTCTCCAATTTATTAGAAAGCCTTTCTTTTCTTCTTAGTTACTTCTTGATTTTTCACTAAAACATTTAAAATCATCTTTTAGTACTTGTTGGCATTGCTTAATATCTTTTCAAGTGCAAGTCAAATGATGTTTCAAATGATAAATGTCTCTACCAAAAATTTTCACAATAGTTGTACCAAACTTGAACTCTGATCAATATCTATGTTATGTTATCATCCCATGTCAAGTCTATTACCACTAGTAGTTTTTTTAATACTATGTATTCTACAATTCAAAGAAATCTTAGCAAAACTAAGACTGACTAAAACATGCAAAACTCAAATATGAGTTTTAATCAAATGACTATTTCATAGAGTTTGTGATAAAATCCAAAACAATTTTTACTTTCTATTGTTCATAGTCATGGCTATCTATAGGAATTGTTTCTAAATTATATTTCTATAAGTTTGTTTATTAAAAAAAAAGAAGTTTTATAGTATACTGTATTGATTTTACCAAACAAAATGATATATTTTACATTATGCAAAATAATATAAGTGTACCATTTTAAGCCAATAAAATAAACAAATAGGTGGCAAGTATGAAATTGAGAAGAAAATGATAGGAATGAAAAACTAAACCTAATTAATTGTTAATACAAAATGAAATTTTATTTGATCTAATATGACATTATTAGTATTATTCAAATGATAATCAAAGGGTCATACTTGTAGTCGTTGCAAACAAAAAAGAAGAATGAGACAATGTTATAACAAGAAGATTAAGAAAACCTACCTAATTCATGTCAAAATAAAGAGCACATAAAAAGATAATAGAGGCAAATAAAGTAAAGAAAAAATAAGTATTTTAAGTGTATGTGTGGAAGTATCGACTGGTGCTAGGGTTAAAAATGGGCAAAGAGGAGTAAAATAATTTTACATTTTATTCAAACTCATTCTATTGGTCCGCATCTACCAATTTTAATGAGTTTGGCTAAGTTTATCGAGTCAAGTATAATTTTACTAGTTTTCAAATTTTTTGTCTGATTTTACATGTGAGATACATGTTGATTAATAAAATCATATGATTTTACGAGTGAACTAGAGATTTTCATAACAATGGGCCTACTTTTCCAACCACAATTTCACTTATATAATCATATGATTCTATAAGTGAATTCATGATTTCAACAATAATGAGCCTGATTTTCCAACCACCATAGTGGTGGTTGAATCTCGGCTTGTAGGCAACACGTTGTCTGCCATAATGGGTGATGTGTCATCTTCTTTTCTAAGAAATAAGGACAAATGATTAAATTGAAAGGAAATAACAGGGCTAGACATTCAAGCTTGAAGGCCTACCCACTTCAGCTTTTCCTTTTACAGACCCAAAGCAATAGATCATAGGCTTAAGCTTCAAGGTTGTTTTCAACCCTTTTTTATATGTGTTTACACACATACACACTATAGATTTTTGGAGAAAAAAATTACACTTGGTCCGGCCCATGACTTGAATTGCAAGTTCGATGAGATAAGCCACAACATTCAGTTTCTTTTTTTTTTAATGCATTTTATCCCTTGATTTAAAAAAATGCAAATTCACCTTTTATTATTGATAGTCTAATTTTTTATTTAACTTAAAACAAAAAAAAATAAAAATTCTCCCTTTGTTATTAATAATTTACTTTTTCTATCTTAGTCCCACATATCTACCATATGTTTTTATTTTAAAAAAAAATATTTCATAAAACATAATTTTCATGCACTTTTTTGTCATATATATAAATATAATAAATAAAAAATAATCTATGAGATAAAAAGTTTATTGAATCTAATGGCAAGAATGACTTATGTTACAAGATTGGTTGGTTGACTTGAATTTATATGGTTTTGTTTTTTTTTTTTCTAATTGAGTTTTGTTTTCTTACCTTTTTTCCCCCCTAAACATTAAGTTAGTTGAGGATAGCTTTTCATATTTATTTTTTTCAAGATTATCCCTATAAATTTTGTAAGTTAACCTGGATTGTCCTAGGTTAATCTGATATGTTTGTCTTAATATTAGATAAAAATATAGTTCAATATAAAAATTATTTTAAATTCATGGTCAAAATCTATTTTTTTTTTAGGAAATACATTAGCAATACCTAAATTTGTTTTTGTTTGAAAATGTTTCCAACCTGTGACATAACACGTACCAATGGGCTAGTATCTCATTATATGATGTGAAAATCACTAGTTTATGCTATTAGATTAACTATTTTCGAGCCACCATCACGTTTAACATCTTATTAAATTAGTCAGTGTCTTCCTTAGCTAAAATGCCCTCAAAGATGACAATGATTTTTGTTATGGCTATCTTACAATATTTCTTTAAGACCTATAGTAAAAAAAAATCTAAAGGACTAGTAAGAAAAGACATTCTACTTACAACTTTTTCGGTTAATAGTTCTAAAGGGATAATTTTTGTATCATTGATATATACCTCTAATATATCCAAGACTATTAATAAGGTATTTTAGATGTTGGATGCTATTGTGGAGAGGATTAGAATGGAAAATATAGTGTAAGTAATCATTGATAATATTGTAAATGATAAGATAGGAAGGGAATTGTTGATGGTAAAGAGAAAAATGATTGTTTTGGAAACCATGTGGCACCCATTGTATTGACTTAATATTGAAAGATTTTAAGAAGAAACTAAAGATTCATCAAAAAAATATTTTTAAAGAGAGAAGAATTAGCTCATGAATATATTGAAGAATTATTCTTATTTCCATAATAAAGCATTTAAAAAAAAGAAATTAATTGGGCCTACTATCATTCAATTCGCTATTACACACTTAAGTGATTTAAGATACAGCTAATAACAATGTTTACTTCAATCCAATGGAGGTCGTATAGGTTTTCAAAAACAAAATAAGGAAAACAAATTCAAACATGTGTTTTGGATAACAAGTTTTGACATAATATCACTAAATATATTAAGGCAATATATCCTTTAATTAAAGTTCTTTGATTAGTTGATTTAGATTAAAAAAAAAACCAACTATTGATTTTGTATATAAAACAATGGATCAAGAAAAAGAGAAAATACAAGAGAATTTTGGTTTTGGGAAAAAAAGTATTGATTATATATCTTACTAATTATTTATTTACTACTATCAGTTGATTTAGAATGCTTATTTCACTTTTATATTATTTAATTTAATGTTAATGTTAATATTTTTTTAATTTTATAGTTAGATACTTATGCAAAATATTATTAATGCAAGACAAAAACTTCAACTTCATTAACCTTGATACGTAGCAGCATATTATTTGAGTCTTTATTATTATTATAATTCTAATTTTAAAGTTAATGCCAACATTAAATTTGGATTATATTAATACTTAAAAAAGATGGTGTCTGATACAAGTGAAATATGTAAAATTGACTTTAAAATTGATTCATTCAAGGATATAAAACGATTATTTAGAATTGAGGTTGCCAAGATAATAAAGGATAAAAAAAAACCTCCAGTTAAGTGGTGAGATTTCTACGAGGATGAACCTCCAAAACTATAAATATTTGTAATTTAATTTCAAAGTTTGACTTGTAGTTCATCTGGATGTAAGCATTATCGAAGTGGATTTGAGATGATAAGGTTTTTTTTTACTTTTAATATTTTTATATTTGATAAAAATCTTATATTTGATTAATTTAAATTGCTTACCCTTCATACAAAATACAAAAATCATTTATATCATAAAAAAATAAATGACTTGGTATTTGTAATGTGCAATATAAAATTGAATGATAACCAATTCAAAAGGTAAGTTGATGATTTTAGTGAAGTTTTAAATGATCTCTTACTTGATGATGATTGGATAACAAATAGAGAAAAACATAATAGTTCATCAAAGTTTAATTTGCTTGGTGTCATTAAAATGCAACATGAAGAAAAAATGGTAAAAAAAAATGAAAGTGATGATGAAGTTATTTTTAATGATGCTAAAACAAAGAATTGGATAACCGATAGAGAAAAACATAATGGTTCATCAAACTTTAATTTGCTTGGTGTCATTAAAGTGCAACATGAAGAAAAAATGGTAAAAAAAAATGAAAGTGATGATGAAGTTATTTTTAATGATACTAAAACAAAGAGTCATCATATTAAAGATGCTTTTGAGATTCAAAATAATATCAATACAGATAATTCAAGAAGTTTAGAGTTAAATATTGTTGATAATATTGGTGTTAGTATTGATACTAGTAGTAGCACTAATGTTTTAGAATATCGGTATTGGTTCTAGTAGTAACACTAATAATCCTCTAAATGGTAATGATTTTAATTAATATTTTAGGAATAATGAGGAAAATGACATACCAGCAAATTATTTGTTCTAGATTTGTTAATTTTTAGCTAATAAAATTATATGAACATAATTATATTGTATTGTATTTTTAAGTTATTTAAATTATATATGAATTTTTTATTGAACTGTGAATTTTAAAGTGTTTGAACTTTTCTATTATTTATTTTAATTTTATTTTAATTATATTATATTGTTATTTACTACTTGATTGGAATTGTCAATATACAATTAATTAAAATATTTTACTTATAAATTTATGATTTTACGATCCAAGTTTATATTATATTTTTCATGTTATGTTAAAAAAAAATATTTTTGACAATCATGATTAGGCATGTGGAATTTTTAGGCAATGTTGAGGTTCAAAATAATCATTAGAAGACTCTTATCATTGAATGGATCTTAATGACACCAATTTCAACCATTTTGGTTGTTAAAATTAGTATAAATGATGACTTTTTCTCTTTACACAGGATTTCAAAGATTGTCTCTCACTCTCTCTCTTATCTCACAAAAAAAGAATTGAAAAAAAATTATCATCAAATTTTAATTTTTGAAAACTATGAAGATTGATTGCTTAGTAACTAGAAAGGATGGGGGATTAAACTAATTTTAAAGCTACCACCTATTTTCCCTATCTTTCTACTTTGGTCCCCTGAGTTTCAATTTTACCCTTTCTTTCAAAAAAAAGATGTGATTAACTATTAATTTATGCTCAAAATTGCTCAATCATGCAAAAATAAAGTTTAATGATCAAATTTAAAATTTAAAAAAATTTCATTATTCCAATCTACAATGACATATGAGAAAGTGCAAAATGTAATGTGCATGCTAATGTCACCATACAACTTAATTTTTTTAAATTTGTCTCATTTCCTCTTGATGATGAGTTCGTAATCTCATATTTTACACATGTTCTTATAGGTTTGTGATTTCTTCATAGTTATCTAAGCTTGTTTATATGATGATAAAATCCTTGAAAAAATAAGTGTTTAACATTTTATTAGTTAGTATAAAACCCTTACATGGTGAGCATTATACACTTCATACTATAGGTCTGATTAGTACTCAAAAGTGCATTTTTATCATGGTTTTATATCATCATTTTGCACTTAAAGTATCAATAACTCCTTAACTAAAGTACGTTTTATAATAATTTATCTAATAATATAAGATACCTTTAATTTGTGGTAAATGTCCATTTTAAATGCAGGCGTATCACATAAATGAAAGGATTGATTGATGACTTTAAGAACTTCAATTGCAAAGGCAAAGAGATGATCAAGCTTAGAAAAGAGATGTCGGTGCAATCCAAACCGGAACATTGTTTGGTAATCGGGTCATATCTGGAGCTATAGATCTCAGAT